>CM053792.1:679097554-679340054 GCA_028749045.1 Cupressus sempervirens | reverse complement strand
GAATATCAGATTTCAGAGTTCTTATAGGCGTTAGAAAACTAATTCAGAGCACTACAACATGGTGTAGGTTTGGTTCTATGATTTTGAGATTTTGTCAGGTTTTAAGAGCCCTAAAGACAGATGTTATTTATTTTGAGCACGAATTGAGGCATAACTTGGGCATACAGAGTCGGATTTTGGACTTCAAGTAGTCAACGAAAAGCTCTTGGAGAGCTCTACACATTGGTTCAGATTTGATGTAGGTTTGGCATGATTTAGTTGGTGATATATTTATCTGAACAGCTTATAGGTATATTTTGACTATGGTAACATTGTGAGTTTATGGCATTGGAGATTTAAGATTTGATGTCATTATATACTCAGTTCATATTTTAGATTGGTCTCATGATGATATGGTTATTAGTGTTTGGTTTGGATATGCATGATGACTTGTTGGATCTACAAGTTGTGCAGTGTTGTAAGCAGTCTATACTTACAGGTTGCATTTATAACTTGGTTATGGGTTGTCTTTTCCCATTGATCTTTCATTATTGATGCATATTCAGATTGGTGGCTTGGATTTGGGTTGTTTATGCCCTAAGTCACATGATTTTATCTTCATATAGAAGGGATGAGATGTTGTTACCAGAGATAGTTATGGTGGAAGATTGTGGTTGACTATGCTGACAGGTTGGACATATTGAGAGCCAGATGCTCAGTTCATGGATGTGATCATGGTGTCATGGATTTTGGCATGACATGATTGGTTATACAGGTACATCCTTGATGTTCATTAGCTTAGATTTCTGATTCAGTTATGGTGGTATATCTTCTTGGTTGAGGATCATGGTTATTTAGTTTCTTTTGAGGAGCTCATGATGTGCACTTTGAGTTCTTTGATGGTTTAATGCCTTAGTTGATTCTCATGGTTAGAAGATGGTTTTTCATCATTATTTTATGGATAGCTTGGATACACAGTTTAGTGGGAGCTTGTGACAGTGATGGGGTGACAGTGCAGGATTAGTTCCTAGTTTGGTTTATATCTTCTTGGTTTGGAGAGGATGGATTTTATGATGCCATAGGTGACTTGGTATCACGGTTGAGTGGGAGTTGTTAGCATTGATATATTTATTGAGTGTTTGCAGATGTTGGAGGTTTGTCTTAGATCCTGTTGATGTAGAAGCTTCTTTGACATTTGCATGGTGCACTTGTTATCTTCATGATGTTTAAAGATGGTTAAATCTTGAGGACTCATGGAGTTCTTGGTTATCTTCATGGTGTATGGAGATGGTTTTTCTCATGGTGTGTGGAGATGGTTGCATCTTGAGGACTCACATGGTTCTTGGAAAAGGTGTGATTTATGATTTTATTTGGCACGTTATCCTTGGTGTGAGGATGGTTTCATTATTATGTCATGGTATACTCTTGATACGCATTTAGAGTTGTGACATGTTATGGTGTGTTCATATGGAGCATGTTATCTCTTTGGTTGAGATGGTAAGATCATGTTGTCATGTTTATGTTCCTGAGGCCATGGTTGGAACTTTGACATTGATCTTGGTTTAGTTTCTTGGTATTGAGTACACTGATCATAAGTTGGATACTTCATGATATTACTATGTTGCATTTGGAGTTGGCATGGATTGATTGGTTACAGGTGCTCATGGATACTTAGAGACGGTGGTGATGTTGATTTCTCTTGGATTAGAGAAGTATTTGTTGGGATGGTTGATGGTTTCAGCAGGAAGTCTGAGGGGCAGTCACCTGATATGGACTTGAGAGGAGGTTGTTCTTAGATGAGTCTTGGTTGGAGACTTGGGTATCTTGATGAGCATTCTCATTCCCCACTCTTGGTCTACTCGACAGTTTGCTACTTGAGAGGTATAGCCCATTATTTTCTCTCAGTTGCATTATATTTATGCTTATATTTCATGGATATGGATCTTGAGCTATGGTACATGAGTTAGTTCTGGAGGGTTCATTTGAGAGATGGTTTAGCATTAGTTATCTCCATGTGCATATGTTGTTATGCTGGTTGAGTTTGGGGGATGGTTTTATATTGGGCATATTCCTTGGATTAGGAATGGTTTATTGAGTTTGATCTTCTTGTGAGAGGCTTACATCCATGATTAGTTATATGGTATGCTTTGGGTGTTGTTGAGGCTTCTTGTTGGGGTTTTATGGAGGAGATCATACTTGCACAGTTTACATCTAGAGGTGTGTGTAGAAGGACATAATACAGTTTATGATTTGCATGGTTTCTCTTGGTCCTTGTTATCTTCCTGGATGTTCATTTTTGCTTACATTGGATTTGAGATTGGTTAGAGATTGTGATCACTAGTTTGTGCTCATGTATGTCATGTGAGAGATGACATGGTTATTCCTTTATCTCTTTCCTCTATTGGTTGTGGTGAACTTGGGAGAGCATTGGAGACTTGTTATGAGAGCTATTCTTGTAGGATATTGGATTATGTATTGTGGATGTCCTTGATACTACATGGATTCACTTCTTTGAGATGTGTTGAGTGGATTGGTTATAGATTTGACATTATCTTTTGCAGTGGGAGCTTCATGGTATATATGTGGCAGGTATTTCTCTTGAGGCTTGTGATTGCAGGTTGTAGATTGGATATGTCGGTAATATGAGATTCACTTGTTATACCTTTGAGGTATGGATAGTTGGATGGGTTTGGCACTTTGTTGTGGGTGCTATTTCAGCTATGGATATTTTGACAACTATGGATACATGTGATTACCTTTGGATCAGGTTTTTGTGCTTGGAATTTTAGTTGGTACAGGATTTTATGATCTTCTAATGCGACAGGTTGGGTGGTTTTCTCTTTGGATGGCTTCTATGTATGTCCAGTGGCAGTGGCATAATAGGAGGTGAGATCATTCATGTTCGAGATGCTGGATACTTTGATTTTGTTGTAGGTACCAGGATAGAGCACTTGGTGTATTTTGATGCACGACGGTGGATGTGCTGGGAGGGATTGTTCCCTTGTTCATTTATGTGGCTACGGATTGACCCTATGCAATGTATACAACAAGTGGGAGATTGCTAAGATAATGGGTGTTGCACACATTGCATAATATTATTATTTTATTTTTTATTATGTAATGTTGTGCCTAGATGGATGTGCAACATGTAAAGATTCCCATGGAATATTCTTGATGAGCTGTATTGTAACGTTGTAAAAATATTTTATGTAATTATTTAATATTGGGGAAAAGAATTAAAAGCCCAATATTAAATGTGGGGTCAGTGGGTTAGGTAGCACATGGTTTTAGCACATGGTTTATGTAATACCACTTAGTGGTTTTGTGGGACTTGCTACTATATAAGCAGCCACAAGGGCAGTTGTTGTAGAGTGTGAGAGAGAGTGACAAGGAGAAGACAAAAGGCAAGAGTCGAGCAGGAGAAGGCTTGATAGGTTACCCAAGGGAGCATTTGTGAAGGTTGGAAGTATGGCATGGGATGTGTGGATTCATGCTTGTTCGCATAGTTTGCTCGGTTGTGGCTATGGCCATGAAGGCTTCCATGGTTGTATGGAAATGGTAATTTTTTGCTGAATAATACATGGTGATGGATGCTTTTGGAGGCTAGGTTTTTTCCCTCAATGAGGGTTTCCCAGGGTATATCTTGTGTCATAATTTTGTGGGTATGTTGTCTATTCTCTTGCATGTGGATTTTAATTCCATATTTATTTCAGATTTATTATGGGTTATGTGGAAACGGTTATATTCTTTATTGCCAAGTTTCCTTACACAAGAAGTGGAAGAAGTGAAATATCACATATATTAAAATCACAAGTGTCTACCTAGACACTGATGCTAAATCACTTCTCCTCAAAATCCGTAGAGCAAGATCCTTCCTTCTCCAACATTCTCAGGTCCTCCAAACACGCTCTCTAAGCTTCTAGGAGTGCCTGAATATAAAGAACTCTCAGGAAGCACCTAGAATGTCTCTAGAAACAACCAGAAGGTGTTGGAAACTAAGCACGAGCTTTTTCCAACCTTCTAGATGAGTCGCAAGGTTGTAGACACCATGTGCTTAATTTGTACGCTAACTCCTATGTTGTTGACATATGTGCAATAAAGAGGTGTGTTTACTCTTAGCTAGACTTATAACTTTTATTTTTATTCTTTTATCATTTCTATTATTATTATTTATTTATTATTTTATTATTATTATTTATTTATTACTTATGATTAATTTTAATTTATTTTATTTAATTCCCTTTTCTCAATTAATTCCCATTTAATTAATTATAATCTAAATATCTAAAGATCATGATGTTATATTAATTCTTCCAAAATAATTAAATCATTAATTAATAGAAAATTCACCATAGACCTCCAAGATAAAATATGAAAACCCATCACAGAACAATCCATACAAAATCAGTCTAAAGGGTTAAAAATCATGAATTATGTCATCCGACACATTCGAAAGGTAAAATATCTCAGATACTTTTTGTACCTCTCTAGGACAAAAGGTTTAAGGATTTAGGATTTGGACTTAAGAATTTATCTCCCCTCTCTTACCATTGAGACAATGCAATCGGGTAAGCTCAACCTGGAAATTCAGGGAAGTTGATACCTAATACCTGCAACCTGCATAAAATCCATGCATGTACATACAATACATATATATGCTAAGCTAAATAAGCAATGGCAGGAAGTGGTGCATCATGTAGATCTCGACTAGTAGGTGACTACAAATCTCTTAACCACATCAGAAATGCCATAAAATAAGAGAAAAAAGACGCACACCATACACATGCATGTATGGGTAAGTATCCATAAGAAAACACATGTGATAATAACCATCTAACTAATCATCATCAATCACTAGAAATAATGCAATAATCATCATGCATATATGAAATGTAGAGTCTAAGTAATCTTAGTACATATCAATTGAATCCATAGCACAATATCTGATAGTCTCAAAACAATGCTACTAACAATCATCAACATAAAATTAGCCCTAAAAGAGTTTGACAAGGATAAAAAAATTCAACCTAGGGGTAGGCACTACAGTTGGAGCAATCCATTTGATCTTCTAAGAAAAATTACATGTAGTCAGAAAAGAAAATTCAAGTATTAGGCATCTTCACTTGAAATCACAAATGAGTCAACAATATATCTCTAGAACATCTCCTTATGTGCTAGTAAAGTGTATAATGTGGCCCATCTATACCCTTTGTTAAACTTGAAATTCTCATATAAAAGCACCAACCTCCCTGAGAAAGGAATTCATGTCTATTCAAAATGAGGCATAAGTCAATGCCAAAACGTTTTAACACAATATTTCAAGATTCAACATGTACTTTGCACTTGGGAAATTTATCCAAAAAGCTATCAATAATATTTTAAAATTTTCACTATACACTTAATCCAAATTTTTATCACTATTATCTACATCAAGATAATTTAAATAATAAAATAGTAATGCTCTTAACAAAGACGTGAAATTTTTCAGGCCAAATCGAGTCACAAAGTGATTTAGCTAAAAAATATTTCAAACTCAAACACTTGACACTTTGATATAATAAATTAATGAACTAAAACTGATTAAATTTGAATTTGATAGCTAAATTATCATTTAAAACTCATTGTACCTCAGTTTTACAAACTGAAAATTTTTGCCAAGTAGCCTGTGATACTAGCTTTAAAAACTGACTGAAACAAATAATTAGAACCCAAAAACTGACATGTCACATCTTTGGTCCACAAAATTGTACCTTTTTATATTTCACCTCATGATGAAATCTAGGTCAAAATATATTGACCATCAAAGTGGCTCACTTGAAATTTTCTGTAAACAAACATGTCAGAATACAACAAAATATGTTCGATTTTGGCTTTGGAAACAGGTCAAACCTAAACTTAAGTGTTTGAATAATAGAGAATTAATTTACCTATCATAAGGAGAGTATAAATCAACTATTTGGGCTTATGATGATTAACTGGGTGCATTTGGCATGCATGCAAAGTTGGTTGCTCAAAATTGCAAAACTAGGAACAATGGCATAACAATGATTTTCACAAATAGAATGGACTTGGGAAAGCATATAGATGGACTATTCAAGACTTGCAAACTAGAACACTTGAAGTATATTTAGAGTAGAACATATAGGTGTAATCCATTTAGATTTATCTATCAGGAATTCAGAGTGATGACATCTCAAACAAAGCTACCGATCAATCTGCACTTTTAGACACTAGTAAAACTTTATAAATTGCATTTGGAATTGTGTTTGAAAACTAGTCAAATAGATTTATCATAGGCTCAAATATCAAACATAACATGTTTTTGACCCCTAGAATGTAATACAAAAGGAATTTTCTCATTTTGATCAACTGGGTCAAAGTTATAGCTAGTCAAATAGGGCTTCCCATAATTTTGAGCAAACTGCATCAGCATGACAATAGTAAACAACCAACTTTGAGGGATTCAAGACCTAGTCAAAAAATATCAAAATGACTTGAAAACTAAAAATAGGATTTCTAGTATGCATAATAAAAACTCCCAAAGAAAAAAGTCATGAAACTTAACCGAGTGCAAGATATTCAATTGCAAACTAGACTTCCTATCATTGTTTGACACTTGGGCAAAAATGTAGATTTGAACAATGCTCAAAATAAAACTTCATGGAATGGAAATTTATCATCATAGGAATAATGCACATACTAAATGCAAAGTGTTAGAAATTTGAAACACTTCATAGGCCTCAAAATGATACTCAGGAAACATGATTTAAAAGCTCTTATTAGACTCAATTTGACTTAGCTTTCAGAATGGTACTCAAATTTGGGCCTCCAATTTAGAGTCCCAAAAATGGATCTTTCTGGAGATGCATATCTCTTATGGGCATGGAAAGGATTTAGATCTCTAGAAGAAGCAGACCACTCCAAAAGTTTGTCTCAAATAGCTTATTGAAAGCATGAAAACTACTGCTAAATTGTACAAATGATGGCTTTGGGCCACTAAACTTTAACAAAACTTCTTATCTCTATCAAAGACCTAATTTTCATTTGTATTTTCATGAGGAAAGATAAGAATATTACTTCCATTACTTTCAAAAATTAGATTAACATCTTCAATCATCTCATTTTGAAAAACAAAATTTAACAGATGAGAACCCCTAAATCTTTAATGCTTATGCAAACAACATGGACATGAAATAGCTAATAACATAACCCATAAAATTGATAAGCTAAGTGAGGGAAAATCCTTTCATCTCTTCAACATAAAAGGGAAAAGATATTGATTATAATATTGATTTCAGCATAACGAAGACATTAACAACAAAATACATAGACCATGTTGTTGATCAGTGCATTATCTATTGGTAAATTCCACAAATTACTAACCCATATCTTTGGACATCATTGATGCATCTCATATATCAAGACTCCAGATCTATCCATTCATCTTGTGAATCAAATGTCTACATCAGTTTTGAACCTCATACTTGACCTATCCCTTCATGAAACCTACAACCCTATTATGGTACATGAAGAATTTACATGACTCCTTGAATCATAAGAAAAATATACAAAAAGATACAACCTAAAACAATTTGTAACTAGATTTGTGTTATTTTTTCATAATTCACAAAAGGTTACAAACATCATAAACATGAGACACGTTTCACACTATAGATAAACATCTTGGTACATTTTAATTTATTTCCTTAAAACAAATACAGTAGGATCCATGAAAATAACTCATAAAATAGCTTAATAGATTAGGAGTATCTATAAAACTCCATTAAATGATGTTCATATAAGAGATAAATGTTGGCCATAAATGGTGGGGTCATAGCTAGAGCTCTACTCAATAATTTGAAAACAAGCAACCATCAACAACCAAGTGGTATCATAGTAATGGAAAAACTTTCCAATAAACTAGAAACAACCCTAGAGAAAGAGAAGAGATGAGACTAAATAGAACAGGAAAGATTATGGATCTACTATGATGTTTCCATTTGTTCACTTGAAGAACTTATATCTACTATTGTAAATCATCTCTCTACTCTTTTCTTTTAATTGAAAATCAGATCTCCATCATCTCATTTGAAACTTGCTTCGCCCAAATGATGGAGAAAACACTAACTAAAAAAGAGGCTGACTTTGATGCTAAAACACATGCCAAAACTAGTTCTAAATGACTTTAGAGGAAAAATAATATACCAAGGAATATATTCCCCAAATCTAGAGCCAACAACCTTCCCTAGTTTCTTTTCAACTAAATCTAAAGCTCAATCATGAAAAACACTTGTTCTGCTGAGAATGACCCTGATTTTACAAATCTACCTATAACTTTTACCACTAAAGACCTGTACATATTTTGCTATAGATTCAAAAAAATTATCTTCTCCCCTTTCTGATGATATATTGCACTCAATATTTTGGACAAAAATGACCCCTTGGTGCTCATTTGAAAAATTTGGCCTTTGTCCATGAACAAAGCTTTTAAAATTGTTAAAAATTTCAAAATTTTATATAGTTTTAACTATACAGTATAATCAAATTCATCATAAATTTTCAATTCTGAATGTGAGCACTCAGGAAACATTTTAATTTTAATATTACACATTATTATTTGACCTTATCTCTCTTGCCACTTGGGCACCACAAGTCACATTTTAATTGGCTAGAAACACCTACCACAAGACCCACATATCCTCAATCATAAGTTTGGAACCTTGGAATTTTTCCTCCAAAAGTTATGATTCTCATGATCATATGCTTGGGTGTGAGTTCAAAACTTCAAATTTCTATCTCTTGTTCATATGAAGTTGAATTTTTTTATCCTTCATAACCATGCATTATGACACACACAATCTTACAAATTTGTGGCTTCATAAGCTCCATAATTTCATCTTTCTAAACTTATGATTGTATCCTCACAACTCTCATACTAAGCCTTTTTGAAATTATGATTACCCTCAAGATGCACTACATCTCATTTCATGGTTTATTACTACTTAGCTTCCAATCATTGTCCACATCTTTGAGTTAGTTTAAAATTTCCTCTATATCCGTTGAGCTGGCCTGACAAGTCCTATGCAAACATTGTGTCCCAAAAGATTGTGTGTCTTTGAGACACTTACCTATTAACTAGTTTGGTATTTAAATACCAAACCTACCCATTGTGCAATGAATGTGGGATAAAGCTCAGGAACTTGTTTGCAACTAGCATCAACATAGCATGACTTAAAACCTAAAATGATGATCTGGGCATCTCCAATTTGACCCTCACAATTACCTTTTTTTCATTGCCAACTAGCATAATTATATCAATGGTTTTATCAATTTTGGAAGTGGCTCCAATATCCTTTATCGTGTGACTAATAGATTTAGAGAAAAGCTTCTTAATGGTAACATACAAAACCTACACTATAGCCTTTCTACCATCCCCAGGTTTTGGGGTAGCTATGGCTTGGAAATGTTAGTGAACAAAGTAGACAGGAGGAATTGAACCCTATTAGTTGTAATGACTGTGGTCTCTTGGTGGATATATGCATTTCTCCTTATTACTCTGCATGTAGAGTGACCCTAGGTCTAACAACAATAGTACTTGAGGACCTGCCCCACCAATGTCAAACACAGCACACATCAGGATCTACCAAAAATTAATTTTGAACGACTACCCCTCTACACAAATACCTTGCTAAGTTCATAGGTTCTCTCATTTCAAAGTTTTTAACCTTTACTAAGAAATGTAGGAAGCCTGAGACATCCATACAAGAAGTCCACTTAGCCATCATTTTGATCACTAAAATAATCACTTGTCAGTGATTGAGTTATATGCTAGGAATAATTTATCTCTAGACCATCTCTTTATGTGCTAAAAATGTGTAGAATGTGGCCCATCTGTACACCTTTCCAAACTTAACAACTTCTTCTATAAAAGCACTAACTTTCATAAGAAACAAATTCATGCCCATTCAAAATGAGGTATAAGTCAACACCAAATTTTTTTAACAATATTTCAAGATTTGGCATGTACTTTGCACTCAAGAACTTTATCAAACAAGATTTCAAAAATCTTTGAAAATTTTTACTATACACTTAATCTAATTTTTTAGCACTATTATCTAAATCAAGATCATTTAAATAATAAGTTGCTAATGCTCTTGACAAAGACATGATAGTTTTCAAGCCAAGTTGGATCACAAAGTGACCCAAATAAAAGAAATCAAACTCAAACACCTAACCCTTTCATCTATTAAATTAATCACCTGGTGCCGATTAAATTTGAATTTGGTCACTGAATCATCATTTAAAACTCATTGTACCTTAGTTTTAAAAACTAAAATTTTCTGCCTAGTAGCCTTTGAGACTGGCTTTAAAATCTGATTAAAACAAACAATCTCACCCTGGCAAATTGACATGTCACTTCTTTCATCCAAAATCTTGTAACCTATCAATTTTTTTCTCATGACAGTATTTGGGTCAAAAGATATTGACTGTCAAAGTGGCTCACTTGAAACTATCTGCAAACAAACATGTCAAAAAACAATAAAATGTGTTCAATTTTGGCTTTGGAAATAGGTAAAATAGACACTTGAGGGTGTGAAAACTATGGAATTAATTCACTTTTGCAAGGAGAATATAAATAATTGATTTGGGCTTATGAAAAATAATTGGGCACATTTGGCAAGCATGATAAGTTGGATGCTCAAAATTGTAGAAATGTTTAACACTGGCAAAACAGTGGTTTTTACAAACAGAATGGACCTGGGAAAGTGTACAGTTGAATTTTTCAAGACTTTAAAACTAGTAAATTTGAAGTATTTTCAAAGTAGAAAATAGTGGCACAATCCATTTGGTTTTATCTATCATAGTTTCAAAGTTATGACATCCCAAACAAGGGTATCGATCAATCTGCACTTTTAGACACCAATAAAACTTTATATATTGCATTTGGAATTATGTTTGAAAAGTAGTCAAATGAATTCATCATAGGCTCAAATCTAGAACATAACATGTACTTGACCTCTAAAATGAAATACAAAGGGACTTTTATCATTTTGGTCAAATGGGTCAAAGTTATAACTAGTCAAACAGGGCTTCCTAAAATTTTGAGCAAAATGCATCAACATGACAATAGTAAACAACCAACTTTTAGAGATTCAAGACCTACTAAAAATATATTGAAACAACTTGAAAAATGGAACATAGGTTTTCTGATATGCATTTTAAACACTCCCAAAGCAATGAGTCATAAAACTTAACTAGGCGCAGGATATTCAATTGCAAACTAGGTTTCTCGTTGTTGTTTGACACTAAGGCAAAAATGCATATTTGAACAATGCTCAAAATGAAACTTCATAGAATGATTCAGAATGACAATTCAACATCATAGGATGAATGCACATACTAAATGAAAAGTGTAAGAAACATGAAACACTTCATAGGCCTCAAAATGACAACCTAGTACACATGCATTAAAAGCACTTATAAACCTCAATTTGACTTGGTTTTCTGAATGGTACTTAAAATTGGAGCTCCAAATTTGAGTCCCAACATTGGTCTCACCTAAAAATAAAAATTATTATACCACTTTTAGGTTCAATTTTTCATGTACATGTTGGAAATATAGGAGTAACTGAGAGGGGGGGTGAATCTATTATCACTAAAATAAATCAATGCCAATAATAAAATTTAGACTAATAAAATTGATTGTTGTTGTTACTTGGTAAACACATAGAAAATGTTGTAACTCAGTAAATGCAGAGTGTGAATTACTTTTAGGATATCTTAAAACATTAACAGTAATTAATTTGCAAGCATAAGACAAATAACATGAACACATGAGACACTAGGATTTAATGTGGAAACACAATTTAGGAAAATCCACCAATGTAACTAGTTACTATATTTCACTCTTTTGAAGTGCACCTAGTTAGGAGCCAACCCTGTTAAAGGTTACAAAACACACTGTCAGGTGTGACCTTGTTAGTGGATTTAATCACCCTGCTAGGAGTGGCCTTGCAAGAGGTCTTAAAACAATTCAATGGAATTGCCACCTTGTTAGAGGATTTACAACTAGCTATTAAACCAACTTTGTTAAGAGATTTTAGATCACTCCTATAATAGTTAGTGAGTAACAATGAAATGACCTAATTGTGATGCAACTGAATTGCTGAATTTAGATTTCTTTTTTTCTTAAACTTGATCCTTCCTGATTGAATATTATTTTTATGCTCCACAAAGATACTTGCTTATCCTTCAAATTTGCTTCCTCTCTTTTCTTCTCAATTCAATCAACACACTTTAACACACACTAGAAATCTCAACTTCACATTTTATTTATACCTTCTAGATTGTCAAGTCAGCCCAAATTCAAATTACAATCATCATAGTTAGCTAGAAACAATACATAAAGTAATTAAGCTTCATATGCAAAAACAAGAGAAATCCTTCGAGAGATGACCCTACTCAGTAGAAACTAACTTTGGAATGATTCTCTATGTTAACCAACAAAGGCTCAGTTAACACTGTAAACTTGCAAAAATCCTTTGGCAACCAAGTGAACTCGGTGAAGATTGACTCTATCCAACTTTCCCTTCATTAACTGAGTAAGCTTGGTTAACACTCTTTTCTTCTTCAATTCCTTTGATTCTTGAGTGAGCTCAGTAGACAAGGAAAACTATCTTCATTGACCAAGTGAGCTCAGTAAGCACTGTTTGTCAACTAATATGATATTTGTGTAACATCAAAGACAACACACAATTAATCAATTGTATCCAACAATCTCCCTTCTTGGCATTGATAGCAACACAACATGTCATCGCACGATGAAATTTTGAGAACAAGACTCCCTCTGATAGAAATTCTCTCCCTCTTTGGTTTTACACAAGAACTTCTTCTTTATGTTGTATTCTCCCTTTGCATAACTTCTTTTCAAACTTCTCTCTCTACAAACTGTACAACTTCTCCCTCTACAAACTCTTCAAAATTTTAAAAAGATATAGATATGACAGTAAACTTCTCCCTCTTTGACAACAAATGCCAAAGACAACATATGCCAAATTTGTATCATTGTACCTTGAGTACTAATTCATATGCAATATTTTCTTGATTATGCTACACCAACTAATTGATTTTTAACTTGGTTCTTGTTGATGCATCACTAAACTTTATATAGTGAGCTTCAAATAAGGGAATGACCCCTAGCTTGTCTCTTAGATACAAGAATGCATCCTTAGGTAATGGCTTGGTGAATATGTCTGCAATTTGTTCTTTTGTATGGACATATTTCAATCTAATTTCTTCGTCCTGCACTAGTTCTCTAACAAAGTGATATTTTATAGAAATATGCTTTGTTTTGGAATGCTTCATTGGGTTCTTTGATATGTTAATTGCACTAGTGTTATCACAATACATGATTACTGGCTCTTTGATTTCAACCTTCATTTCTACCAACAATTGTTTGAACCAAACAATGTTAGAACAATTCACTATTATTGCTACATACTTTGCTTCTGTTGTATATTGGGATGTGTAGTTTTGCTTCTTGCTTGTCCAAGATACCAACCTTTTACCAAGAAATAAAGCTCCACCACTTTTTCTTTTTCTATCATCAAGATTTCCTACCCAATCAACATTAGTAAATACCTTTAGGTCTAGGTTTCCTCCAAGTTTGTACCATAAGCCATAGTCCTCAGTACCTTTTAGATTTCTCAAAATTATATTGATTTCCATCATATGATTTTCTCTAGGTTTAGCTAAGAATCTTGCCACTATCCCAACTGCTAGGGCAATATCAGGCCTTATGTGAACTACATATTACACTTTTCCAATCATTGATCTATATAAGGTATGATCTACTTCTTTGGATTCATTGTCTTTGGTAAGCTTGAGTCCAGTACACATGGGGCTACCAACTAGTTTAGAATCTTCCATACCAAACTTCTTGAATATCTCTTTTACATACTTGGATTGGGTGATATAGATATTGTTCTTGTTTTGTTGTATATGCAATCCAACAAACAATTTTATTTCACCAAACATGGACATATCAAACTCTTTGTTCATTTTTTCTAAAAATTCTTTGCATAGATCATCATTTCTTGTAAATAGAGTATCATCCACAAATATTTCTACCAACACAATTTTGTTATCTTGTCCTTCCTTGATGTATAGACTACTATTGTCATTTGTTCTTTGAAAACCAATCTCTATCAAGTATTTATGTAGTCTTTCATACTAGGCTCTAGGAACTTGTTTGAGACCATATAGTGCTTTGTGTAATTTACAAACCATGTCCCTTTTGTCAGGATCAAAAAAACCTTCTAGTTGTTCAATGTAGACTTCTTCATGAAGAATTTCATTCAAAAATGCAGATTTAACATCCATCTAATAGACTTTGAATCCTCTATGAGCTGCATATGAAAGTAGGGTCCTAACACCTTCTAATCTTGCAATAGGAGCAAAAGTCTCACCATAATCAATTCCTTCTTCTTGAGAATAGCCTTTACATACTAATTTGGCTTCGTTTCTTGCTACTTGTCCATCTTCATTCAGCTTATTTCTGAATACCCATTTTGTTCTAATCACATTTTTATCTTTAGGCCTAGGAACAAGAGTCCAAGTTTTGTTCTTTTCTATCTATTCTATTTCTTCATTCATTGCCTCAATCCAACTTTCATTTTCTATAGCAACCTTAACACTTCTAGGTTCAAAATCAGCAAGTAAACATGTAACTTTCAATTTTCTTCTTGTCATAGTACCTTCTAATTTATCTCCAATAATATGATTAGGTGCATGATGTCTTCTAACACATTTTTCCAATATAGGTTCTTTCCCTTTTGAATGAATTGCACTATCTTCATTTTGAATTTCAACTTCAAGCTTGGGTCATTTAGACTCAGTAGGCATTGTCTTGGTAGCTTCAAAATGTGACTTAAGTCCCTATGACTCAATTTGAACTTCTTGCAACTTGGTAGTTATGGAGGACTCAAGAGGTGAAGTCTCCTTATTATTAAATGTGTCTGACAATGTATCAAGTTCGAAGTTAACAAATCTTTTGTAATCTTCTAGTTCCCTTTTTTCTTTCTTCTTCAGCCTTTTCTACAAACTTATCAATTCTTGCATGTAGAATTTCCATGATTTTATGACTAGAGAAATTCAAACATTTATATGCTTTGCTTTTGCAAGAGTATCCTAGAAATATACCTTCATCACCTTTTACATCAAACTTGTATTTTCTAGAATCTTTCAAGATATAACATTTGCTTCCAAATACTTTTAGGTAACTTACATTAGGTTTGTAGCCATACCATAGTTCATAGGGAAACTTTTTTGAATCCTTCTTCAACTGAACTTAGTTCAAGTATGGAATATAATTTTGATGGCTTCCTTTTAGTATTTGATAGGAACATTCTTTTCAATCATTAGAGTCCTTGCACAATCCATGATGGATCTATTTCTTCTTTCAACTATTCCATTCTGCTCGAGAGCACCAGGGGTTGATACTTGACTTTTGATTCCTCTTTCAATGCAAAAACTATTGAATTCATTAGAGATAAATTCACTACCTTTGTCTGATCTTATGAATTTCAATCTTTTTCCTATTTCTTTTTCTACTCTTGCTAGATACCGTTTGAATTTCTCAAATGCTTCTGACTTTTCTCTAAGATACATAATAGTCATCATTCTAGAGTAGTCATCAACAAAAAGAATTTAATAAAATCTCCACTATAGCTTTCTATTCCAATGGGTCTACATAGGTTAGTATGCACAATTTCCAAGACATCTTCAAATTGATAGATTTTTCTCTTAAAACTAGTCTTTCCCATTTTGCCAATCTGACAATTTTTGCATAATCCAACATCTAGTTTCTTCAAACTAGGGATACCTCTTACTTTTTTGAATTTTCTTATCTTGACCATATTATCAAAGTTTACATAACATAGTCTTCTGTGCCATTACCAACTTTCTTCCATTTGAGAAATCATCAAGATCAAGATAAAATAGGTTACCTCTGGTTTGTTTGCCTAATCCAATCAGATTCCCTTTTTCATCTAGTAGTCTTGCCTTTCCATGCATGAATTCTACCTTGAATCAAATTTCCTTCAACCCAATAGGCATTGTCACATACAAGTTCATTAGTTAAGGATATGTGACCTTTACTTTTTATGTAAAAAGGTTCATTGTTTCCAAATCTTACAATACCTCCATCATAGTGTTCAAAGTGTTTAATTTTTTTGTCTCCAGTCATATGATGTGAACATCCACTATCTATGATCCATGTGTCATTTTTATTGACATGTGAGATAAGTGCCATCTTGTCTTCTTCTTCATCAGATTCATCTTTTATAACAATGTATACTATCTCATTTTCATTGTTATCAGAATCTTTATCCATAAAACAAGTCTTCTTACCTTTTTCTATGAAGGATTTGTGAATTTTGGATTCCTTCTTTCCTATGTACTTGTGCCTCTTCTTCTCATCCTTTCTTTCTCTATTTGGGCACTTGGCAGCAATATGACCAATCTCTTCAAATGAAAAGTAGATTAAAGGAACCTTGCCTTTGTACTTTCCTCTTCCTCTAGAATATTTATTTGCAAGTAAAGCTTCAACAACTTCAAGATCACTATCAAAACTTTCCTCTATTTCCTCTTCACTTTCTAACTAAATGTCCTTTTCTTTCTTGCCTTTCTCTTTGAGTGAAAGTTTAGCATCAAATTCAAACTCAACATTTTTGGAAGTTGGAACATTATTGTCAAATTTGTCTAGCTCAAAAGATGTCAATCTTCCTTATACTAAGGCATCCAAACTTAACCTTTTGATTTGGGCCACATCTCTTTTCTTGAATATTGGATACTCTTATTGCATAGATAGAAAGCAATGTTCTAAGAACTTTACTTACAATAGTTTCTTCCTTGTTTTATCCTCTAGAAGCTCTGATTACATAGACATTATCTTTGATTCTTTCCACATATTTAGCAACATTTTAATCTTCTCTTCATCTCATCTAATCAAACTATCCTCTAAGGCTTTGTACTTTGGCTCTCCTTACATTTTCATCACCACCATAGATGTCCTTTAGCTTGTTCCACATATCAAAAGTAGTTTTACAATTTTTGATCTCATCAAATTCATCATAGTTGAGAGCAGATGCAATATCAATCATCATGATGTTATGATTCTTTTTACTAGCAAGATCTCTAATAGATAATTTACCAATAGGAGGTTTTTATTCTTCATCTAGGTATTTTTAGCCTAAATCACTAATGGTGGCTAGATGACATCTCATGACTTCCTACCATGTCAAAAAGTTGTCTCTATTTAGCTTTGGAATCTCTCTCTTTTAAGATATCTTGATCTTTAGCATAGGTCCTTGAAACCTTTTCTGCAAGCACCAATAGCTTTGATACCAAATTTTGTAAATATAGAAGGAATAACTAAGAGGGGGGGTAAATCAGTTACCACTAAAATAAATCTCAAATCCCATAGATGTCAACAATAAAATTTAGACTGAGAAAAATGATTGCTATTGTCACTTGGCAAACACATAGAAAATGTTGTAACTCGATAAATGAAAAGTGTGAATTACTAAAACATTAACAATAATTAATTTACAAGAATAAGACCAATAACATGAACACATGAGACACCAAGATTTAATGTGGAAACCCAATTTAGAAAAAACCACCAATGTAACTAGTTACTATTTTTCACTCTTCCAAAGTGAGCTCAGTTAGGAGCCAACCCTTTTAAAGGTTACAAAACACATTGTTAGGTGTAACCTTGTTAGAAGATTTAATCACCCTACTAGGAGTGGCTTTGAAAGAGGTCTTAAAACAATTTGATAGAATTGCCACCTTGTTAGAGGATTTATAGCTAGTTGTTAAACCAACTCTGTTAAGAGATTTTTGATCACTGCTACAATGGTTAGAGAGTAACAATGAAATGATCTAATTATGATGCAACTGAATTGCTAAATCTAGATCCCTTTTCTACTTAAACTTGATTCTTTCTAATCAAATTTTACTTTTTTTCTCCACAAGGATACCTTCTTATCCTTCAAGTTGTCTTCCTCTCTTTTCTTCTCAATTCAATCAACACACTTGCACATGCACTAGAAATCTCAACTTGACCTTTTATTCATACCTTCCAGATTGTCAAGTCAGCCCAAATTCAAATTACAATAATCATATTCAGCTAGAAACAATACATAAATTAATTAAGATTCATATTTAAAAACATTAAAAATCATTTGAGAGCCAACCTTGCTCGATAGAAACTAACTTTGGAATGATTCTCTGTGTTAACCAATAGAGGCTTGGTTAACATTGTGAACTTGTAGAAATCATTTGGCAACTGAGTGAACTCAATGAAAACTGACTCTATCCAACTTTCCCTTCATTAACCAAGTGAGTTTGGTTAACACTCTTTTCTTCCTCAATTACTTTGACATTTGAGTGAGCTCGGTAGACAAGGAAAACTATCTTCACTAACCAAGTGAGCTTGGTAAGCACTGTCTGTCAATGGATATGAAATTTGTGTAACATCAAAGACAACACACAATTAATCAATTGTATCCAATAGTACAAATAATACAATAGAGTATAAAGGCCTTATTTAAGGATTGGAATAGGCACGAAGGTGTAGTATCAAGTGTTTAATGATTCATAGTGGTAGCGAATTAATAGTAAATCAAGTCTAAGGCTTGAATGATATTAAAAATTATGTTCTCAAGTCTTATAGGCATAGAGTTTGAAATCTCCTTGAGAATTTTGATGCTTCTAATATAATTTTGATTCCTAGAAATAAAAATCAGCATGTTGATAGATTGGTAGTTGTTGGAGCTTAGTACAATATTCCCAAAAATATTTAAAAAGATTGGTACCAACAACATATAAAGATTATTTTCAAACCTTCAATACCTGACAACAACATCAAATGGTAATTTTTCAAATTTATAAAAAAAAATTAAGATGTTTTTGCCAATTCAAACTAGCAGAGATATAAAGACTAATATGGAGATCAAGTGTTGCAATTGAAAAATAATAAGCTATCTAAGGGGTTGGTCACTTTGGAGAGTTCCTTTAATTCAAATGACCAAGTTAAAATTGTTAAATCTATGTAGTGTCTCTTGTGTTTGTACTCTATACCTTGTTCATTTTGATTCAAGAGATACTTGATAGTCTTATTATTTATACTTTAAGATGATGTAAGGGTTAGATGTTATACTTTGATTTTAGTACCATATATGCTTTACTACTATGTTATTCAGTTTATGATATTTGCATGTTGATTCCATTTTGAGATGATAGTAGGTCTATGATGATATCTAATTATCTGGTATTTGGATATATTTATTGATTATGTTATGTGATGGATTTTATGCTATGGTTATTTACTTCATTCTTGTCTCCTTATGCATTATGTGAATGTGGGTGATGTAAATGGATTATTTAGGTATAATCAAATAAATGGTTAAATTACTTATTTAATGCATTTATTACTTTGGTTATGTTATTATATGTAACTGTACTTGATCATGTGTTTTAGTGTATAGGATTTATATGCTTGGCAGTGGCACATGGAATTATTGATTCAACTATTCATATTTTACCAATTTCATCCCTTTATGGTCCATGTATCCTCATTGAATTATTTAAATTAAACCTTTTAGTGATTATTAAATCTGAACTCATCTGCATTGTGTGATTAGACCAGTGGGCATGTCTATGCATTTTAGAGGTTCACATTGTCACAAAAGTGTTAAGGAGATTTCAGTTATTTTGGGTTTTTCAGGCTTTAAATTTAATTGAATTTAATTTTTGGCAACTTTTCCTTAGGTGAATTCCTATTACGAGGGATAAATTTTTTTTTGTTTGGGTCGATTCAGAGTTTAGTTGGTCTAACTAGCTATTTGCCCTAATCGATTATTCACTAAAAAAGTGAATAAGTATTGAATAATGGATTTGTTTTCTCACTTTTGACTTTTTAAAATACAAATTTGAGAGCTTTTTTGAGAATCCTCTTCTAGAGGATCATGTTTCTATTTTTTGTGAGAGTTGTGAGTGTGGGATCTTCGTGAGGTTAGTCTTGTTGGGTCCGGCTTAGATAGACCTTGCTTTTTCTTGACTTTGGATAGTTTCAACAGGTGATTTATTTTATTGTGTTGCTTTCACTTTTAGCCCCTTGTGCTATTAGGTAGGTCTTTCCCATTTTCTTTTTCTTGCTTCATTTCAGCTTCTATTTTTAGTAGTAGTTTGTTAGGAGGTTGGAAACTAGTGTTCCCCTCTATTTCTATTTGTTTGTTCTGTCTGGTTGGTCAAGTATGAATATTTTCCCTTCTTTCGGGATAAGGGTTTTGGTTTTTGTGTCATTATGCTATTTTTTTTGCATACAATGTTTGAACCCAAATTTTATTGAACTTTAGGATGTTTGTGCCCAAATACCAATTAGGTTTTAATTTTAAATTTTTTTATTTTTTTATTTTTTTACCTCATTTTGTGTGTCACCTATTTTCTTGGGTTTTCTTAGCATGAGTTTGGTCATGGCCCTAGAGCATCGATTTGGATGTTAGTTAGACTTTTTTTGTACTTTTATGTTGTATTGGGTTTGTCCTCCTGGGACTAATTTTAGTGGAGTGATTTTCTACATTATGTTCTCATCCAGTCCTTATGTTATGATCTTTGTGATGGTGGTGTGCCAAACATGAGTAGATACGTGTACATTTGTCCAGTGACTTACGACGCCCAATATTCTATGGTACTTTTGAGAGTTATGATCATTGGGGTTGGGTTGGGAATATACATTCCTATCAGTATTGATCATTATATGGGTATGGGTTGGTTAGGGCAGCATATGGAGGGGGCTTCTATCTCACTATCTAGCGATCATGGTGCCATAGGTTGGCAGAGGAAGCTTTAATCAAGTGATAACTAATAAAACACTAGCTAGTAATAAAACTTAAGATAATAAAAAAGGTTCAAGATTTTCTTCTTCCATTGGGAAGTCTAAACTGTCAATACTAGCTTGTGCTTGTCAATGCCAAGTGACTGTCCATGATTTCAACCCCTACTTAGTATCCCATTAATTGTCTGACTAGGACTTTTAGTTTATGCATTTTCTATGATCTTGGTTTCAACCATCATACTTCTGGTGTGAGTGTTAGCCATGGACATTTTCTTATGTGTTTTTTTGGTTGGATCATTATCTCCATCAATATAGTGGGAGTGGACCTACAGGATCTACATGGTTGGGAGATGTAGCTACTCTCACCACTATAGGGAACTAGGGAACTAGTGTAAAAAAATGGTCTATTATCCTAGTGTGACCATTGCTGGATGTTTTTACTTAGTACTAAAGGTTTTGAGGTATGTTTTCTTATGATTTATGCTTTCATTGGAATTCTTGTATATCATGTTTAGATGATGTTAGCATTGACTCATTTCTTTATTATGATGTTTAGCATATGTTAGATGATGTGTTTGATTTGTAGGATTATCTTATGCTTTACTTCTAGTATGTTAGATTTCCTTATTCTTATGTTGTAGCATGTTTTAGTAGTGACATCCTCATAAGATAGTACTAAGGATCTGGTCAGTAATTTGGGACGTTACATGTTGGGGATGGCTAGGACCCACAATGGTTTTATGACACTATTATAGTTGGGAGGAATCATGTACTTAGTTTGATTATTTAGTTTATTGCAATGTTGTTTTAGTACACTATGATGTTTCCTTCTATACTTTCCCTTCACTACTAGGTTAGATGGTTAGATACAGACTTCTGTCTAGTAGTTTTGATCAAGAGTCCTTCCTTGATACATGGATTTGGTAATCCCTAATATGGGGGAACTTATTTTACTTGTCTTTTTCCCTTTTTGTGATCTAGCATGCTATCTTGGAGTCTTAAGAAAAATTGTACTTTCTTGCGCAAGAATACAAGATCTCACATGGTGTGATGGGATTTCTCATGTGACCTTTGGCACTTTCTCACATGAAAGCCCACACCAATTTTGGGGTGTCTTGGCTTCTAGGCCAAGCACTTCCTCACATTTTTTGGTGCACTTTCTCATGTAGATGGTAGTTTCTTGTGTGAGAATCTATCAGTCTATTATCCTTCCACAAAAAATGGGGGGTATCTAAGGTTGGCTAGGGAAATTTTGGGAGTTGGGTTTGGACACCTTATTATGTGTTACACCTTCCTAGTTCAAAATAAATTCCTATGGGTTTTAAAATATATCATTTAAGTATAAGTTCTTTATAATTAAGATGTATTTTAATATATGTGACGAGTCTTTTGAGATAGGTTCTAGACCTCTACGAGCTAATATAAAGATTCTAGGAAATTTTAGGGCTTTACGATTTTAAACTTAGCCAATTTTCAAGAGTCAGCATTTTTTATTTAGCATGGTGTTTAGTAGTTGAGTATTACTTCCTTTACACTCTTGATGTGTGTGAGACCATGATTGGTCTCTGCTATTTTCTTGTTTATGTTTTCGATTAGTGGTGACAGTTGGAGATATTTAGTGTTTGGTTTTTGGTTAGTCTTATGTTGTGATCGTCATGATTTGCATATGATGGATATCTTGTGCTTTCATACTTCAAAAAGAATAAAGTTGTTTGGCTTTTATTTATCCTTTTTCCAAGGATATTTGGGTGGGGCATAACAATCTAACATACTGGTACAACAAAATCAATATGAAGATTTGGAGATTGCACCTAGGAAGAATCTTAAAATTGGTAAAGTAAATTCTACTAATGAGGAATAGTCATTTCTCCATTTATTTCAAGAGTTTAGTGAAATCCTTGTATGGGAATACAAATATTTAAGACATTTTGATTTGCATCTCACACAACATACAATAGAGCTATAACTAACAGCTAAGCATGTTAAGAATAAAAAAAGGCCAATCAATCCCATATTGGAGCCTTCATTGAAAAAGGAGGTTTTTAGAATTATAGAAAGTGAAATAATTTTCCCAATAAAACACACAATTTGGGTTACAAATTTGGTTCCCATAAGAAAGAAGAATGGAGATTTGAGTTTGTGTGTCGACTTCCAAGATTTGAATAGACTCTCATTGAAAGATATACATCCACTCCCATAAGTGGAGTAGATATTGCAATATGTATCAAGAGTTGAACATTTTTCCTTGCTAGATGGATATTTTAGTTATAACCATATTTTGATGAAGGGAGAAGACCAATTAAATATAGCTTTTACTACAAAGTGGGGAACAATGGCATACAAATGAATACCATTTGGGCTATCAGATCTTGGAGAAACTTTTTAGATTGCAATAGAAATGACTTTAAATAATTTAATGTATAGGTTTGTTTTGGTATATCTTGATGATATTACCATTTTTTGCAAGAAAATAGTAGGTCATATTGAACATTTGAGGTAGATTTTTGAATATTTTCAGGAGTTTGGTATTTCATTGAATCCCAAGAAGTGTAATTTTTTTGTCTATGAAGGAAAACTACTTGGTTATGTGGTCTCAAAAGAAGGAATCACAATATACCCTAAGTGAGTTGTAGCAATCTTGGAATTCCTCTTACCACAGCATAAGAAGGGACTTTAGAGTTTGATTATTCATATTAATTTTGTTTGAAGATTCATGGCTGACATTGCCATATTGCTTAAGCCATAAACAACTATGCTCAAGAAAACATTGTTTTTACTTGGACTAAAGAGGCAAAGAGAAAATTTTAAGACACTAAAGAAGCTTTAGTAGTAACACCTATGTTGGTAAATCCTGATTTTAGGAAAGATTTTATTCTTTACACATATGGAGGACTTGACATCATTTCTGCTATGTTGGTACAATACAATTTGGAGAGATTGGAATTACCAAACAATTTTTTAGAAGAGGCCTTGAAGACTATGAAGAGAGGTATAGTTTTGTCAAAATACATATGCTTGTTGTTATTAAAATCCTTAGAAAAATTAGACACTTGTTGTCACATAACAAGGTATTTCTTTGAGTAGCTCATCCAAGTGTTAAGGAGTTTCTTTTAAGCAAGGACTTGAATGAAAAGTTGGCTAGTTGAATACCCAAAGTGATGAAATATGATGTAGAAATCCAAGTAAATAAGTTGGTTAGGGTAAGGGTCAACAAAATTAGCATGCTGAGGAGGAAATGAAAATGGTTATGGTGCTACAAATTGTAGAAATAATAATAAGATAGCTAATTGATTAAAGGATATGGTTCATTTCCTTAAAACAAGTGAGTGTCCACCAGATCTTGATAAGACTAAAAGGAGGTATTATAGGCTAAAATTTATTCCTTATGTGTTAGTAGATGGCATAATTTTTAGAAAGGATCATAATGGGGTATGTTTGAGATGTATTGATATTGATTAGGTAGCTAAGGTTCTTTCTAAGTTTCACAATGATTCAGCTAGAGGTCATTTTTTAGCTAGAATGACTGCATGGAAAGTGATGCAAGCTAGTTATTATTGACATACATTGTTTAGAGACTTGTATGCTTAGACTATAAAGTGTGTCAATTATACCATGTTTGTAGGGAAAGAGAGATTACAAGCAATGTCTCTACATCCATTCAAGTGGAAGAACCCCTTATGAGATGGGGAATTAATTTAATAGGTGTCATAAATCCACCTTCTAACACTAGGAATAAATAGATCTTAATAGTGACCAACTATTTCACAAGATGGATAGAATTAGCTTCCTTGAAGAAATCTGATGAAACTATTGTCTTGAACATTTATGAGGACATTGTGACTAGGTTTGGTAAACCTGATTCTTTTATCTTAGATAATCCATTTGCATTCATTCATTTGAGGGTTGTTGATTAGGCTTTTAAGAATGGGATATACCTCATCACCTCTTCTAACTACTACCCTAAAGGTAATGGGTTGGTAGAGTCTAAAAATAAGAACTAGATCAAGATAATCAAGTGCATGTTATAGGACAATTAAAGGGATTAGCACTCTAAGCTGAAAATTGCCTTATTGGTTAATTGGATAAAACCTAAACAAACTATTGGAAATTATCCCTATATTTTAGTATATGGTAGGGAGGCATAGTTACCTATCTCTAAAAAATTACTTATATTGGATATGGAAAGTTAGTTGTTTCTATTTGAAGTAGAAGATCCTATGGGAGTCAGATATGCTCAATTGATAGAATTAGAAGAAGCTAGGAGCAAAGAAATGCAGCAAATGGAGTACCATTAGATATAAAATAAGAGGTTCTTTGATTAAAAGGGAACTCCAAAGCTATTTCAAGAAGGAGATTTGGTTCTATGATGGGATGTTGTTAAAATAAAACATGATCATCATTCAAACTTTGATCACATGTGGAGTGCACAATTCATAATTGTAGAATGCAAGGAGCACAATGTGTATCAATTGTCAACTATGGAAGGAAATGTGTAGCCAATACCAATCAATGGTATTCACTTCGAACATTTCTTTGAGGGATGATATATTGGTATTTTTCTTTCTAGGTTAGGTTTTATGTTTCAAATAAATGCATCTTCATACTAGTTAGGTTTTTCCTAAGTGTTGTCCAAGAACATGTCAGTTTTGTTTTCTTTCCTTAGGTAGTTTCTTGTTTTCCTTAAGTTTTAGGTTTGTCAAGTTTCTTGTTTGGGTTCTTCAAGTTTAATTTTCCATACCTTCTCACCTCATTTATACATATATCAATGCAAGTGTTGAGTGCATCACCTAATCAACACACACATGCATATGCATACATCTAGTGTCATAGATATTTAGTGTTAAGCTATTAATTTCATACTCATATCCATGCATCTACCAATCACCTAAATATATTTAATCCATATATTCTTACATGAATACCTAAGATGGTCAACTATGAAGGTTTCAAATTTTAAAGTTTATACTTGAGTTTGATCATACATTTCAATTAGTCCAATAAGATTTTAAGGTCTCATTAGGCTCATTCACATGTATCCCAAACCTAACCAGAAACTTCATAAGTCATGTCATGTCAAGTTTAGATCCTAGGAATGCATAATTTTCATACTCCATACCCATGCATCTAGTAGGAAGAAAATCAACATGCCAAAAATGTTGCTTAATTTTAACTTATGTTAAAATTTAGTAATGAAAAGATCAAATAAAGTAAAGTATTCATGTTTATCATTTTATTCAAAATTTTAGAAAGTACTTTTCATTCAAATTGAAAGAATAATAAATATCCTTGTATTATTTACTCTAGATATACAATTAATATTTGCAAAAGAATTGTAATAAGCAAATAATGTTGAAAGTAAAATTCTCTCACACAAGTGATCATGAGAGTAGTCCCTAAATACTAATATATATTCCTACTCTACCAATGTAAATAATATGAAATGAAAAGGAGAGAGGATAAATTCATGGGCACTAGTCATCATTTGTAATCACTGGTTTACATGCATCCATCCACTTCCACCCATTCATTACCTTAAACTACATCCCATCCATGCATCTGAACCCTACATTCATA
The DNA here is from genome assembly GCA_028749045.1 of Cupressus sempervirens. Lineage (NCBI taxonomy): Eukaryota > Viridiplantae > Streptophyta > Pinopsida > Cupressales > Cupressaceae > Cupressus > Cupressus sempervirens. The sequence continues at coordinate 679,313,599 of CM053792.1, read as the reverse complement.
GAAAATATTGATAGATACAATGGTTCTAAGAAATTCAAAGTGTCTCATTTCCCCTCATTCATATTCCTATCATCTCATTCATGTTCACAAAATAAAAATATATATTAGCGAAGGAATGAAAATAATTGCAACACAAATGATTTATTACTGACATGTTTGTTTCATGTACATTGTTCCATCTTTTATAAACACACAAATATAATTGTAGGATCCCATGAGGGTTATTGAGCTTGACCTACCTATTAAAGATAAAACCTATGAAGCACATCAAGAAAATATCACCTAAGAGGATATATTAAAAGGAAAATTCATTTTTGAATTGGAAGCTTTTTTTTTAGAATATATCATAGGGAAAATGTAGTTATAGGATTAGTTGTAGGATTACTAAGAAGGCTATAGGAGAAAATAAGAATGAATTAATGAAGGTTATAGATAAATGTGTATTATTCAAATTACAATAGTAGAAAAGATAACATTCTGAACTAATAGAAATGAGTTGAAATGAAAGATACACAAGAAACATTATATGCAATAACATATGCTAAGCCAAAAGGTACAACATATAATTTCAGTAATACAATGGTTCTTTTCATAGTTTCCAAAGGTTGTAGGATGGAATATATGAATGAAAGAGTTACGTTCAAAAATGATAAAACATTGGGATAAGCAAGTGTGAGATAAAGAACAAAAATAACAAAGATAGCTTCACGCTATAAAAGGGACTTCCAATAAAGTTTCAACATAGGAATTATAGTTTTATCAATTTATAACAGTATGATAAAATTGAAACATGAGACTTTGTAAGCCAATGAATAGAGAGAAAAGAAGTACATATCGAAAGAATGTAGATTTATTTTAGCTATAACCAAAGGTATGTATTGGTGACAATAAAAACAACGGATGTAAATTCCATGGCAAATCAAATAGTTAATGGATAGTGTAAGTGAAATTCAGTATTCAATAGTGGTCAAGAGATTTTTTTAAATGATCCTTCAAACAAAAGAGGAATCTATAATATCATAGTAGTATGTAGCTCTATAAATTCTAGTCACAAAAACCTGTAGCTTTCAAAAAGTTTCAAAATTACTAAAAGAAATCGTATGTAAAAGAAGAATTTCTAATACTGATAATACAAACTGAATTCACAGGGAAGAAGCTAGAGCCATTGCAAGCTATAGAACATATAGAAATTTCAATAGGAGATCGAGGACAATAGCTAGGAAATCACTTGTTATTTCCTTTTATATGAACAAAACCCATAAATTACATAATGGTTTCTTCTATATGAATGATAATCATGTTTTTTTAACAAAAATCTCATAAAGCTAGAAGAAGATACTTAAAACTATTCCAATGATTTCCCATTTTATAGAGGTGGCCTATGGAGAAATATGCTCAAAACCTATAATGAAACATCAAAGAAAATATTAAATCATGGGAAGGGTTTTGTATAGGTGTGATATTAATAGAGTAAAATAACTTAAAACTATGAGAAGTAGAACACTTGCAAAAGATTCAATTGTGATGCTGAAAATGCACAATCCATCTTACAAGGGAAACTCTAATCAATCAAAACATGGGAAAATAACTCCAAAAATAATGTTTTAATGGAAGAAGTGAAGCTAAGATTTGGTCAAAGAAATCACTCAGCCATTTCTTAAAGAAAAAATCTTTGAATGGTTCCGAGAAAGTCAATGAGACAAGGAATGTTTGCATCAAACATCTAATCATAGAACAATAGTAACACTATTCATATTTTTGATATAGGAGTATCCCTAGTTGGCTTGGAATCCTATAGGATGGTGTGGTTTGTCTTTGAAGTTTAGGAACTTGGTCAAAGAATGAAGTGTGGCTTGTTAAATTCTAGGTTTTTTGGTTGTTGTGTTAATAAAGTCACTCAATTAATGAAGATGTTTATAAAATCTTGGGGCACTCGGTAGATACTAGGAGCTCAGTTTCATTATGTGGTCATTAGTAGTGTTTCCCAAGTTAGCTCACTCATTGAAGGGAGCTTGACATACATTGTGGTGCTCAACATAAACTAGGAGCTTGGCATACACTATAGTGCTTGACATGCACTACGAGCTTGATATACAATGTGGTGCTCATCATGCACTAAGGGCTTAGTAATGCTTGGGAATTTTTTGATGCTTGGCTTGGTCTTAGTTCCTATTGGTATTGATTTTTCTATGAGTCAACTTTTGGTGTTTATTTTGTGTCGTAGCCAACTTTTGGCTCAACATATATTCAATGTAAGGGATTTAATTTAATTAGTAATGAACTAGGCTAAATTGTGGCTTAGTTGGGTTTAAGTAGGAGGTTTTGTGGATCCTTTAGGCATGATCATCCAGCTTGGAGAAGAGGATGAAAGATAGATGAAAACTTTGAAGAGCTAGTAGTTAGGGCTTGAGAACTAGAGGATTTCTTGGTGGACTTGAGGGTGAAAGTGTAGATTTCTCTTTGTGTTCTTATCTAGTTATGGTTTTGGACTAGTTGGGATTAAGATTGTAAGTTGGATCTTGCTAGATCTTGTTAAACTATTATTGTAATTATTATTGTATTTGACCCTAATTGGGAAGGCCTTATAGCTAGGCATATTGCATGTAAATGGTTATATCTAGGAATAAAGAGTTGTGATGTGGTATAAGATCTTGCATTTGTGTTTCACTATTTTTGTGTTTCTATTGTGTTTCTATTTCTTGGGGGTTTACACATCTCCTTTAGGGATTCTCCTACCCTACACTGCATCATATTTTTACCCAGTCAAAAGGATTCTTATAGCTATTAAACTTAGAAAATAAGGCATGTGAAACCATAGATAAACATCATATTTCACTAGGCCTTATAGAGAAAGAGACAAAAAATGTAAATACTCCATGGGAGCCAACTATAGATGCCAAAAAAGTAAGCTTTCCTTTAGACATGGTGGCTCACAACTCATGGCCATAATAACAACAAAGGATAGCATGAGAAGGAAGAATTCAAGCCCATGGCCTCAAAAGAAAATATCTTAGAACTCCACACTAAATAGTTATATGTGGGGAAAAATATTAGAACCCAAACTACAGGAAAAAAATGCAGAAAATGTATCCAAAATACAGCAAAAAACCTTAGATCAGCCACAAAAAAGGAGTAAAAAACCTATGCCTTCATCTCTTGTGAATTCTATAAAATGTTCATGCCAAAAGTGAAAAGATAGAATGAATATTTTAGGGTTTGATAGAAAGATATATGCTTCCCCAAATTAAATAAAATTTAGCTTTAGAATCTTATGGGTTTTTGTGGGATTGATTTTCATCTTTCCTAAATAAACAAAAAGCTTTATACATGTTGTGGGGTGGGGAATATTTAGAAGATGTTTGGAGAGAGAGCTAAGTGTTATTTGGACACATTTGTTTTCATTCAATCTATATTGTAAAATAAGAATATTAAATGATATTTCTAAATCATTTTAATATTTTTTGTTATTTCATAATGCAAGTAAGAGGGAAATTTAAATTTGCTCTTATGACCAATGGGTCAAAAGTGATATGTGTTGTAAATAGTTAGTCTTAGGGATAATGAATATATTTGAAGACTTATTAATATCAATAAAATTCATGAAGAGTATTTTTAGGAGGTAGTTCAAGGTTGAATTTGACTTTTCCTTGTCTATTTAGAGATCTTTATGATTGATTGAAGCATTTCATGGGAGCTTAGGAATGATTCATAGGTTCCTTTATGAATTAGTGCAGTTTATTAGTCATTTTTTTGTCATTTTGATGAGTATTGACTACTCTTTTGGAGCCTTGTTTCATGGATTTGACCTCAAGGTGGTTTGCACTTAGTCTCTTGGAATCTTTTTGTTGAGAGAGTTCTAATTATGTAGAGGAAAGTTTTGTGACATTCTTTTGTGTCCTTAATGTATTTTTTGCATTCTTTGTAATTCAAATTTGGGATACTCAAGATATGGACTGAATCATTTTGTGATAGTTTCTTTCTTGAAATTCAACCTTCTTTCTTCTTTATTACAATTTCTACTTTGTTTGAAGTTGGTAATTTGTGTCTTCTATTTTTGGTATGGTTGTATGAATGCCTTTATCTTCATTGACTCTCATTTTCAAGACCTTATTATGAAGTTTGGATTAAACCACTATAGGATTGAAATATTTTTTAGTGAGGATAGTTCTACTATTTGTTAATAATCATATATTCAATATCCATAAGTTTTGGTGTATCACCTAATAAGTTTAGATTCAATTTTGGGGGTTCATTTCTATATTTCTTCTCCTTTTCCCATCAATTTTAGTTCATTTCAATAATAAGATCTTAGGTTCTTATCATAAGGAAACAACCTATTACCTAAAGATTCACTCAGTTCAATAGGAAAAATTCACTACCTATGAGTGATTCCATGTTACCTAAAATTTCCAGTTCATTTCATTGAATTTGGTAAGGTGCAAATTTTAGGGCTTAACAGTTCCAATAATATTATTATCTTTAGGCCTATTTGTTAATTCACAATGTGATCTATTTCTTCCTTCATTGCTTGGATCCAATGATCACCTTTGCATGCCTCATCTACACTCCTAGGTTCAACTTGATAAATCAAACATAATTCCTCATTTACTCTATTTCTTATCACTAATCCTTTTTATTTTCTTCTAACTATCTTATTTGGAGGGTTATTCTTTGTTAGGTTCCTATTAGAGGTAGGAGTTGCTAACTCGAATCTTATCTCATCTTTTGGTTTAGGTCTTTTTTCTCCTCTTTTCTCAACAATTTTCAATCATTATGCAAGTCATTGTTAGTCTCAAAGAAAACTTATATATTTTCTCTAATAAGTCTAAGATTTTCTTGTTCATCATTAGAATTTTAATCCACCATCTTTTCCTTAATTCCAAAATTTTCATCCACTGTTACATTTGCAAAATCAACTATTGTTTTGGTTCTATGGTTGAAACATCTATAAGATTTTCTCTTTAATGAATAACTAAGAAACATACCTTCATCACTTCTTAGATAAAACTTACCAACATCATCATCTCCTTTATGTAACACTTGCTTCCAAATATTCTAAAATACTTTACTAAAGTTGTTTAACCAAAGCATATTTCATAAGGAGTCTTATTCATACCTTTTCTAATATGTACTTTGCTCATTATGTATACTATTATATTGCCTACTTCTCTCCAAAATGTCTTAGATACATCATTCTCATGTCATTTCTCTTGTTGTCTCTCATACTAATATGTTTCTCCTTTCCATTATCCTATTCTACTTAGGGGTCTTAGGTGATGATAATTGCCTCTTAATTTCATTCTCCTCACAAATCATATTAAATTCTCTAGAGATAAACTCTTCTACTCTATCTAATCTCAAACATTTAATCTTATCACTATATTCATTCAACTCTATTCTTGAATATCTTAAGCTTCTCAAATGGTTTAGATTTCTCTTTAAGAAATGTTATGTACATCATTTTCTTTATATTAAAAAAAAAAAATTCTCCATAGAATCCTCTTGTCCTGGTAGGGCCACTCAAATATGTATGAACAATCTTCACCTTTTGTAGTAGTGACATCTTGCTAGGAAATGATACCTTCTTCTACTTAGCCATGATACATTCTTTTCAAACAACATTAGTAGGCTTCATTATCTAAGGAAATCTCTAACTACAAGGGTGAACCCACAATAGTGGGTTACACTTTTTTGGAGGAAGAAATTCCTCCAAAATTGCAAAAGACGAGTTTTTTGCCTAAGAACTTTCGATAGAAAGTACCCATATAGTTTCTATCGAAACTAATTTGTACCCTAGTTTCGATCGAAACTAAGTAAATGGAAGAAAAGGGTCCTTAATAGTTTCGATAGAAACTAAATAGTTTCGATCAAAACTATTTAGGACAAAAAATCAACTTAAATAGTTTCGATAGAAACTATTTAGTTTCTATCAAAACTAAATATTAATAGTTTCTATCAAAACTATATAAAAACTTTCGATAGAAAGTTAGTTTCTATCGAAACTAGAGAACTAGATGTCTTTTGCAAATTCTATAATAGTTTCAATTGTTTTCATGGCTTCCAAGCTCAATTATGAGGTCCAGATGGAGCACTAAAATCATGTCATTTTTCATGATAGAAGTACTTTGAATGAGCTTTCTAATGACTATGAATTTGATACATTTTGAATTTATTAGGTATACGTTTTTGCATGTGAATTGAACAGAGGTTCATTCTAAAAAATAAATCTCTATATTGAATGCTCATGGAAAAATAGTAACTAAGAGAAAAAAAAATTTGAAAAATAACTACAGTCTTTGTATTTGAGTCCTCTATCAATCAAAAAAAGAAAATTTGAAATCAGGTAAACATATAATAAGTTACATGTGTCAAAATCCATGTATGTCTAGATTCATGTTAGGTCAACTTTAAATGCTAATAAAATATGAAATACTAAGGATAAAAACACCAAATCACCTCTATGGTTTTGGTATGGATGTTGACAAACTAAATTTGAAAGAATCACATTGATATCTATTGTAGAAAAAAAGTTATGTGTGTCAAAAACAATGTTACTTTTTAAAAATTGGGTTTTTGATAACATACTAGTTTTCATGGGAGAAAAAATAATTCAATCAAATAAAGTCAAATTTTTTTTAAAAAAATACATTTATATTCTACACACAAAATCCTAAAAGACTCTAGTTTAGTTCATCTTCAAATTCCTAACCATTAAATGGTAAATTGCATCCGAAAGTGAAAGTTTTCTTGAAAATTCATAGTTCATTGTCAGTTTAGGCAAAAAAGTGTAACCCACTATTGTGGGGTCACCCACAAATATCCTACTAACCTTCACAATGCTATCAAATTTTATATGACAAAATTTTCTATTTCATAACCAATTATTATCCACTTTTGTAACCAAACATGTTATCTTAGTAGGATTCAACTAAAATAAATTACCTTTGGATCTTGTACCTATTCTAATAAGCTTACCATTTTTATCTTTGATAATGCAAGTTTTTATTTGAATTATAATTGATAACCTATATCCACCAACTATCCAACACTCAACAAGTTATTCCTTAAACCATCTACAAAGTAAACACCATTAGTTTTAGTCTTTCCATAAAGAGTAATAGATCATATCCTTGTGATGTGACAAGATGCATTGTTTCCAACTCTAACAATACCTCCATCATGATTCATGAATTTAGAAAAAAAAAAAAATGTCATCTACCATGTGATGTGGACATCCACTATCTATTACCCAATCAAATTTTTTTTCAAATTGGGAAACAAGAGCTTTTTCTTCTCTAGTTTCTATGTCAAGATTATCTTATTTAATGGCTACAAATCCAAGCTTATCGTCACTTTCACTCTAAACTCTTTCCTTATATTCCTCATCTTCATTTTTATATAAACAATTTATGGGTCTTTTAGGCTTAAACTTTACTTTATACTTTTTCTCTCTTTTAAGACATTTAGATGCATAATGACTAAATTCATTACAAGTCCAACATTTAAAGCCAACATTTAAAGATATTCTTGCCATTTGGTTCTCTTCTTACAAGAAGGGCTATACCTTCTTCAATCTTCTTATCTTCATCAGATTTAGTTCAACTACTACTAGCAAAATCTCCATGGGTTCTTTCATTTCTAGATAGACATGGACAAACACTTAAGAAACTAAAATATATCTCCACTCTTGTCAATTGTCTAGACTATCTCAAATTAGCTTATGTTGTTTCCAATCTTCGAAGAAAAGCTTCCCTAGTGAACTTCTTAGTACAAGGTATTAATAATTCAGTCATCTATGTTACTTGTTTGAATGGTGGTGTCAAAGTTTTCAAGATCTTCCATACAATCTCATCTTCTTCCTTAGATCCACCATATCATTTGATTTCCACAAAATTCTTAGAGATCCTACTAACGTAACTTATAGATTCATCTTATATCATTTTAGCATCTTCAAAAAAACATATCCAATTTTGCAATCTTATCCTTTTTGTATGTGTATCACCTTCAAAAATAGATTCTAAATCTTTCCAAATTTAATTATTGTAGTGACTTTACCTAACTATATTCATTCTTTAGAAGAGCTATCAACAAGGCTTCTCTAGCTCTCATATTGTGCATGAATAGATCTTTATCTTCTTCACTGCATTCTTCAAACTTTTCTTCTTTTACAATTTCTTTGTCAATCTTGGTCAAAATCCAATAACCTATACCCATACATATCTAATGAGTATTCATCTTCTCATTCCAGCTATCATACTTAACCCCATCAGACTTAGGACTATCTTTTCTGAAATGACTCGTCATTGATCTCCTATAATTATAGGATTATCATCACAATTATCAACCTTATTAAATCTTAATCATATGAGAAATATAATCAGAAACCATAACAAGATACTCATGCACAATAACACTAGATATGTTAACTAGGGAAACCTTTGATCAGAGGGGAAAATTTAGTAGGTATGGTACCCACAAGATAATGTACTAATATAAATATTCCTTGTTAGAGGATGGACCCTATTGGGAGTCTATGAAAACATTTAGTACATATCAGTCCTTGTTACAAGACTTTGAATCCCTATTAGTAGTTGTGCCAACCCTTTTATTAGTTGTAGAAGGTAAATGGACCCATTTTCCAAACAACTTCATAGGTAAGACCAATGAACCCATTGTAAAAATGACCTCTATATTATTCCTTGTAGAATAATAGAAATGAATTGTACTTCTCCTTCCTCTTCCATTTTCTTGGCAACCAAACTTCTATTCCTTTTGGTTTCAATACTTGATCACCAATTTTTCATCCATTAATCCCTTAGATAACTTACTCACATTTACCAAATGCTCTACTTGTTCACACTTTCACATCTCATACTTACTTTGCAATCAAGGAAAATACTTTCCTTTATACCAAGTCTTCAAGAAAACTCCTTGAGTCATCCTTGTGGCTTTCTCAAGTAATTAAAATAGCACCACAATATGATAATTAATTATTTTGCAATTACATAACACTATTGGCTCATAGAATATACAAATTGTCACATGTGTGACTCTAGACCTTTCACACTCACTATCATCATCATCAGAAACTACTTCTCAAGTACTCTATCTTTGCAGTACTTTTTATAAATCATGAATGTCTTTTGTATTTCTTTGACTTATTTTAAGCACACTTAACCTCATCATCAAGAAATAATTTGGAACATTTCCTTAATCATGTGTCAACTGAACATAAAAAATATGTTTTTATGACCATGATCTCTATTTGTTACTTTTTTAGTCTTCATAGACTTATTGTTATGTTGACATCAATGACAAACACAACCATAAATGAAACATGTCAATGTTTTCACATGCTCTCCAATGCTTAAGATACTCCCAAAATGGAATACCATTAGCATTCATGCTAATATTGTGTTGAAAAGAGTTTCATATGCCTTAAGTTAGAGAAGAAATCTCTTGGTTGAGATTAGACTAAACATTATTTGTTTTGAGGAACTAAAAAATTATATCCAAAAGATCTAGGAATTGTTTCAAAGTGGGAAGAGCATTCTTATGTTTAGGAAAATTAATTTACTCATATTTCTTAAGTTTTTATGCATAGGTAATTAGAATAAAAAAACCATTAACTAGACAATAGGATATTATCCAACTTTTTTTGGTAAACACACCCAAAAGAGGTTCTCTAGAGGAAACTATTTCTATGAAATTAGGTCTCTTTAATGGCACTCAAATATTATGATACCTTATCAAGCTCAACTAGTATCAAGGCCCTTAAATAGAATCAAGAGTATGGATCTAATGACTAATCATGTTACCAACTCTAATAACTTATCATTTCATCATTTGGACTATCCACATTCATGCTTTTGAATGATCACAAGAAATACATTTCTCAATACTAGATAGTCTCATAACATACCAATGCAAACTAGGATTATAAAATGAATACAAAAATTTAATTCAAAGATAAATTACCATTCTTAAGATGAAAAGGATTTTCTCATGACTTAGAAACTAAACAAAAATACTATGTCTAATCATGCCTATATTTATGAAAGTCATGTATCTTCTCTATAAAATAGTACCAAAGATAGTTCAATCTATTTCATGCACCTTCCAATGGCTATAAAGGTTAGTCAACATATGTCCTAGATAGATACTAATAACTCCACAATAATATACACTCATATTCCAATGGATCAACATTATAAATTATGGTTGCAACCTTTTCTTTATATGTGACAATTTGACCATGATCACTAAAAAACCAAGACTTGGACCATTTAAAAATAAATTTCATACATTTAAGTTTGATTATGTCTTTTACTTTCCAATCCATCTTTATGAAATCATTAGGGCTTCAATCGTGACTTTATTTGTTTAAAATGTTGTATTAAATTGTCACAAATTCTTAGAATAATAAAACATATAGATCCCAAAATATGAATATTTTGTTGGGAATCTAGTACAAAAAGTGTGATACTGAGAGGAGGTGAATCAAGATCCATAAAAATTCTCTCACTTCAAATATGAAACATATTTGATATCACTACATAAACTCTCATCACAATATTATCACAAATCACATCAACCATTTATTGTAATAAGCTATTAGATCTAGTATCTAATTGCATGAATGTAAACACATGCCACATTAACAATAGATTTAGTTACACAAAAACCTCCAAGGTGAAGGTAAAACTATGTTGGGGATTACACCCACAAAATCTTCACTACTACAACAATAAAGTTGTGTTTGTTAAGGCTACAATGATTTGATCACTTTTGATTGTCTACCCTATGAGGGGTATACCCTTGTGAGGCCTCACCCTGACCCATCGTAGCATAGAGATACATTACTATTATTTTGATACTCATGACTCCAGATGTCAAGACATTATTGGATACTTGAACATATTATAATATTTCATGTTGTGTGATGTTTACTTTCAGATATTTGAGTTTGTGATTTGATGCTTTATGAACATGTATGTTGATGAAATAAGTAAATGCATGATTAGCACTTTGATTTTGAAATTCTAATGATTAAGAATATGAGTAGGATGAAAGAAACCTTGATTGATTGATAGATGTATGTTTTAATTTATGTGATTCCCTAATACATATATACATATGTGCATATGATTTTATGGGAATACTAATGTATGCAATGAGTGTGCAAGATATTTTAGCCAAGAAACCCGATAGAGGAACGAAACTGATCCCTATGTTCCATTTAAGGAAACCTTGTTGTTTGTAACTTAATTTTATTTTGAGATGTATGAATGTATCTTTTCGTGATCAACAAATGTTAATGTTTTGTAACCGTGTTCTTTAGTGTCACTTGACACTCATGAATTTGCATATGCTTTCCAGCATGCTAGTTAGGGTTAGCTATGCAACCTTTGGACCTAAGTTAGACTAAGTTAGTGAACTTTTTGCTAATTATTTTTTAATCGAGTTTAGTTACCCTCAATCCAGATTAATGCTTAATCTGCATTTTGGAGTTGTTAGATGGTCCTAATTTTTCCTAGCATTTTTTGGGTCCCAAATAAATTCCTAATGCCTTAAATCATGAAATCTTTATACCCAAGGGGTATGGGTATGGGTTGGGGGCATTTTCCACCCCCTAAGCCACTTTTGGTTACTTTTGAGGTCACTCAAAAAGTCTATTTTTGGCTTTGTACGAAAATTAAAAGTGGTTACCATGAGTTGCATAACCACAACTCCACTAAGAGGTTAACCTTAGGTTTGGTTGAGTTAGAAAATTCTAGATTTTTAGGAGAGTGGGGGAAGTTATTGACCTTTTTGGTGGTTGAGTTTGGATCTCATTTAGAGGCCCTTTTTGGAGTAGTTTTGGTTGTTAGCCAATCTCTACTTTTAGAGAGGAGTCTTGGAAGATTGAAGGCAAGGAAGGAAGGAAAAGCTCTTCTCAAAATTGCTCATTTACCATAACCTCTTTGTGAAGTTAGGAGTTCTTCATCTCCTTTGTTCTGATTGTTCATGCTTGTTTCATGCTTGTGCTATTGTGATTGTTTTTCGGTATGCTTGTATGTATGTTGGTATGTTTGGGAAGGATTGAAACCATGTTTTCTTGAATTCTTTTCTTTAATTTTTTGCTTGAATTTTGAATTTTTTCTTGTATGGGTGTTTTGGCATTACTCACCCTTGGATAGGGTAGAAGTGGCCAATTTTGAGAAAGGTATTTAGTTGGACTCCAATAGTGTAGAGTATCTTCTCAGGATGAGAAGAGGGAGAGAGGGTAGGGTGTTATGGGCCCCTACCTATTAGCACATACCTCATATGAGTTTTGGCATGTAAGAATGGAAGAACAAAAGTTCTTGAGTTATAGCCCCATTTGGGCATCTATTTTGGTGTTGTGTCTGACATCTCCTGTTGGAAAAATTCACCTTTCCCTAGTTTTGATTCATTGTTGAATTCCAATTATGAAAACCTAGCATGGATATGAATTTTTGATTTTGTCTCCTCATTATGCTTGTTTGCCACCTGGTCAGATTTTGTTCCCTCCACAATATTAGCAATGTATTGTAGAAAATGATATGGATCCCTTGATAAGGGTCATGAAGGAAATTTTTTAATGGGATTGTTGTAATTTTGGGATTGGAATCCTATGTAAATTGTATTTGAAAAACTTTTTTGTAATGGAAATGACGTCGGGTTTTTTTCTTGGTTCTTTCCTGGCAGAGCCTTTGAATTAGGTTGCTAATAAAATAGTGATTTGAGTATTATTGCTTCTCATGAGTCTTTTTTGTATTTTTTAGTTATATGGATGCATATCAAAAATAAGATGAAATGATGATGTTCAATTAGGAAAAATTCAAGTTTCATATATGTTGAAACAAAAATTATGTTATGAACGTAGGTTCAGTTTCGTGATTATTGAAAACAAAACAATTTTTGCATTGTTGTTAAAATGGATCATTCAAATTCTTGGTATATTTAGTTTGTAACAAGTCCTATTAGATTTATTTTGAAAGAAAAAATATAACCCCCTTGGTAAATAAATCAACTTGAAAATCTATACTTAGAAAAATTAAGACAAAAAAAAATTGTCCCAAGAGAGAAAAAACTCTCTGGGTTTTGTATGGGAAAGAAATTAATTCCCCTTTTGGTAATAGAGAATCTTAAAGATTTCCTTATTTATTCCTATTGAATAACATAAATAAATTACCCAATGGATGAATAAACATGAAATAAATAATATCAATCAAACAAATTATTTAGCATATTAAACTAACTAATATCTTATCTTACCAAATTAACTTTTGCTTTAACTCCTCCTTAGCTGGTGCCAGCTCTTGGAATGGGCTTAGAAAGGATTTAAAACAAAGTCAAAGCATAGGTTTTGGGGTGCCACCACCCTATACTCCCCCATCCTTTGTTGCAGTTGTAAATTCCATTGGAAGGATGCACTTGAGTTTTATTATGCTTTGGAGTTTACAGTTGGATTAATGCAAATTGTCCCCCCCTTGTCCTTGGGTGCCACCACACACAATATTGGTCAATGCATGTTTGTGGGGTAGAGTTCCTTTGGGGAAGCACTTAGGAAGTGCATGAGATTTGAGGGATGATGTGACACGTGTGTGTGTGTGTGGGGGGGGGGGGGGAGTGGTGAGGTGTGGGGTAAGGTAGGATTTGATGGGTGTGTAGGTCAGTTAGTGTAAGGGTTTTGGGGTATTATTGGGTTAGTTTTAATGTTAGGATTAGTTTTAGTTTAGTTTGTATCATTTAAAGTTTTAAATTAAGTTTAGTTTAGTTTTAATACAGTTTAAAATTTAGTGTAAGATAGTTAGTCATTAATTAGTTGGAATAATTTTTGTATATAATTTAATTATTTTGTTCTTTTTAAATATTAGTTTTTGTTTAATTGTTTCTAACTTTAGTTTAATTTTTTTGGGTTAGGGGTGTAGTTAATAAGTTTGGGAGATTAGTTTGTATAAATGTAAAGTTAGTTTGAATTTAGTTTAGTATTGTTTTAAATTATGTTTTTTTTTTTTGTGTATTAAAAATGGTTTTAAATTAATGTTAGTATTTTTATAATTGTTTTACTAAGTTGGTGTTACTTTGTTTTAAGTATTTTTTAAATGGTAGAATTTTATTTAATATTAGTTTTAAGTTTGTTAAGTGATTAGTGATATGCATTTTATTAATTTAAATGTTTAATTATGTTAGCATGTTAGTTTAGATTTTTATTATTATTTAACGTAGTAGTTTTATTAATTTAAATAGTATCATTTGGTAATTTTATTGATTGAAATTTGTTTTATTATATTAGTTTAAGTTTTAAATAGGAGTAGTAATTAATGACATTTAGATTTAGTTTTAATTTAAATTAGTATTAGATTTGTTTAATTTTTAAGTTAGTAGAAATTGGATGTAGTTTAGTTTAAAGGTAGATTGGTTATTTAAAATAAGTTTAAAAATTTAGATACTTCAAATTAATTAAACCCAAATTCATTTAAATTTTTATTCAAATATATTTTAATATATCATTGTAAAGTTAAAGTAATAACATAACTATTGTTGATATCAATTTAATAATGACAATATAAATTTAATGATTGATTCATCCTCGTGATTATAAACTTTAGAGTAAATGTAGTGGGCCTATACTTTAATTGTGAAGTAAATATATCAACCTAGTGACTTTTAATTATTAACTTTAAAGAAAAAAAAATATTGCGTGTATTTTTGCCCTCATATTTTTTGGGCATGACAACCCTATTAAAGGCTAAAAGAATTGCTAAATTCTACCTTGATTAAAGGATTTTTACACAATTAAGTGAGTACTCTATTAGGAGATTTGAATAAGCATGTTAAAGCTACTCTATGAACAGATAAACCCTAAACACATGTTAGAATGTTCAATACCTAATCCTTTAGTTAGCACTTCAATGATTGATAACAGATCTCCTCTCTGCAATATAGTATCACCTTCTTGTGATAGATCTTTTATGTCTCTACTCAAAACTCCTTTTTGCACTAGTTTGTCTCTATTTTTGTAACACTTTAGTTCACCTCTCAAACTTTTCATGTTACTAGAATATTCAATTCATACATTCACATGTGTTTATACATACAAACTAGGTCATAGACCCTCCTTAAATAGATGTTTGGGTGAACCCTTTGAATCTGAAGAAATGATCTAGAATCAATCATTTTTTTTCTTAGTACTTGCTTTTTTTTAATTGTTGGATTTACTCACATAAGGATTATTGATAGTCCTTTCAATTCATAATCGCCTCTTTGATTAGCTCCTTGATCTTTAAAACATGCTTCCAACCCAATAAAATTGGTTAACATAAGATTTTGTGTCATTCTAAATAAATATGTTAAATTTCGTTACTCAACACTTACATCACATTGATAGTTGACATTAACTATTCCTTCATGTTTCCCATTGGCCTTAATTGTGCTAGGCATCAACTAAATTACAAAGCCTCTAAATCACTCAACATCAACTAGTATCCCTGACAAAACATGAAATCACTAGAGTAGTGACCATTAGCTCACTTGGGAGTAACTACTACTCGACACTCAATTTTAAATATCCACAAGTCTTCAATACTTGGCTTATCCTATATAAGATGACTTAGTTGCAGTGATAATTGAATAATCCTACATTGTTAATGATTGAGTATTTTATACTAATAAACAACATGACTTAAGGATCAACAATCTCCCCCTTTGAAATTAGAGGAAAACATACTTTGTCATGATGAAAATTTGTTCATTACAAAACCAAAACACAATTAGTCCCCCTTATAATATAATCCACACCTTGACTTAGCATACATTGTACATGTTCTGACTCTAAACTCTCTCTCTCTCTCTCTCTCTCTCTCTCTCTCTCTCTCTCTCTCTCTCTCTCTCTCTCTATATATATATATATATATATATATATATATATATATATATATATATATATATATATATATATATATATATATATATATATATATATGCATATGCAAAACTTCAAATTTTAAAAAATTATAAAACTACTAGTCTATCCCCCTTTATTAACTTCATATATCACTTTTTCTCTTCTTCTCACCCTCATTTTTTTCACTTATGTCTGGTAAGGTGGGTATGTCAAAAAAAACTTATCCAAAAATGATTTGTGAATTTGCAAAGTGATACTTAAAGTACTAACCTAGTTAGTTTGTATAGATTCAATAGCTTAAATCTTTGGCTTCAATTTTACTTCAAGATCCATTAGACTATCAATAAATGAAAAATTGAGATCAATCTAGACTAAATCCTTTGCATTCTTCAAATGAAACTACATAACCTCAAGGTGAGGTTTCATCATAGCTTGTATAGAGATAATTTTTTATTTGATCCTGCTATACTTAGTGATTAATTCTATAAGCCTTTCTTGTTGAAAATTTACCTTAGATAAGTTTGCAACACTAGAACTGGCATCTATGGTTAGTGCATTTGCACTATACTACAAGTCATCTTCTAACTAATCCATCCTCTCTCTATTAGCCTTTGTGTAAGTTGAGCTATCACACAACTTCTTAAACATTATATTTACATTATTTGAAACTTGTTCTAAATTGATCACAAGTTTACACAACTCAACCTATCTTATGACAATTTATGTTGCTTCATTTTCCATCACATTCTTTTCAAACTTATTTTCTAGTCATGACATAAATTTATCATTTACATCAACATGAGGGTCTTTTATTTTCTCTATAATTTGAATCAACTACTCAAAATGGGAGTATTCTCATCCAAATTATCAATAACAAAATAATGAAGAAATATATCTTTTATGTCATATAGAACTATTTTTGTGCTTATTTCTACCAGTTCTCTCTTCTCATCTTGGATTTTTTTGCCTTCCATGCATGCAGTTCACTCAAAAAAATTATTTTTTCTCAAGATAAAGTTGACTTGTCCCAAGCTATCATAACTATATCCTCTTCAAGTGTAACAAGATTACCTTGAAATGAAATAAGGGACTAGACTTTCTTCTTCTTGGTCCTTTTACTTGGAGTGTTGGACCTCGACATGGATACTTGCAAGCTTTTTGTTTAGAGCTTCAAACTTGCTCTATGGATTATTGTATGTGTGCCCTTGGCACCTTTTGTCTCTTTTCATGATCTTTGTTTCTTGGTCAATTTGAGTTCAATAGTTGAACTTGGTTGTACTATCTCCTTTTCTCCCTCATTATGAGGTCCTGAGACATTTGGTCTCTCACTTATAGTAGTAGATTTCTCTTCTTGTTCATTTTGACTCTCTTTTTCTCCTTGTTATCATCTTCAGTGCCCTTCTTAGAAACATCTATTTGATATCTTCCTTCATTGACTAACACACTTTATTGCTTAATAATCACAACATCATTGTTGGCTTCTTCTGGCATTTTTACATTAGTATCAATAGTAACCATAGATGTATCAATTAGACTAAATATTACCTATTTAGATTGTTTTTTCTCACCAATCTTAGGATATTCCTTGATCTGCACAATTACTAGATTGGTTTTCATCAATGCATCTTTGATTGACTTAGGACCTTTCTCATTCTTTTCTTTCTCAACCAACTCAGTATTTTCTTACTCTTGTTTAGTATTAGTCACATTTCACACTATATTATTTGGAGTTTCATCTTCTATAGTGAGTACCTCTATCTTATTTTGACTCTATTATGTTGTCTTATGTATTGTTTCAACCAACTACTCGACATCATTATAGATGTCTTCTTTTATGCCCAACTGTACTTCTCCTACATCCTTCTCTTTGTTGTCTTCTTTCTCCTCATCTGTAGATATAAAACCAAAAAAATTCTTCCATGCTATCTTACTCTCATGTAAAAATTCAATTTTATTTTTCAAAATCTTTTATTCCCTTCTGTATAGCACAAAATTCTTAGCATAATCCTTCATAGTTATTAACATATGTTGTTTGTCTAAATCAAACATAACTTTAGCTAATGTAGCCTCTCTTGTCAGTCTCTCTATAGTTAATGCCCAATTCCATTTTGCATCTATCTTATTATTTATCTCTTTAGGTAATTGTTGGTGTAATTCAATTGGTGTTGTTGGCTTCTGAATTAAAATTTTTTTAATAACCCTGTGATAAGAACATATACACCTAGGGGCAGCTAATTCCCAAGTTTAATGTACCTATTTAGACACTAAGACAACTAGAAGGCTATTTCCTCTCCTTCTTCTTGAAGCTCTAAAAAACCTAGGTGGGTGGACCTTACATTCTTTATATGATACTAGTGTCAAAGCATATAACTAAATCTATATAATAGATAAAACCCCTGAATCTTCTATGCTTATGCAAAACAACATAGTGATAAAAGAGGTACTAACATGACCTACAAACAAGATAACATAAGAGAGGGAAACTCTTTTTAGCTCTTCAACAAGAAAGGGAAGAGACATTTGATTAATGATATTGATTATCAACATAACCTAGGTATGCAACAACAAGAACATGTAATATCCAAGTTGATTAGTCCCTTATCCATTGGGCATAAACTAAGTTAGGAAATACACATGGATACCAAAAATATACTCATATACTCAGATATATGATCCATCCATTCACCTTGCAAATAGACATCTATGTTCAAAATGAAATTCATACTTATTAGATCCTCCTATGATCCCTTCAATTTTGTTAATGCATATCAAGTAATTTTACTCGAGTCCTTGACCCAATAGAAAGATACACAAAGGCATACAACTTCAACACCAAGCTACAAATGGGCAATATGCACTTTGTACATATATCATAGAAAACTAAAAACTCATAAAGAGGAGACAAATTTAGAATGAAACTTCCAATAAATCTCTTTATTACTTTCCTTAAGATCAGTACATCAAGTGTATGCAAAAAATTGGAGAATATACAATAGATGACTGTATTAACTAGATGCTTACAAAAAACTACATTTTTGTTCATAACTAACAAAATACTAAGAATGGTATCACAGCAATTGGGGAGACTCTTGTCCCAAAAACTGGAACCAATGAAGTGGTCTCACAGTAACAAGACTGAAGCACTTTTCCTCTACATCCTATAAATCCTTATAAAGAGAAGGATTGCAACAAGATTCAAATGGGAGGACACATGTCAAAACTTTACTGGAAAAAAAAAATAGAGATATTTCTAGAAATTTATATTTAAAAAATTCTCTGCATTCGGATAAAATTAGGAAGGTAGTTGTAATGCTAGAAGGAGGCACTTATTGCAAGAGCCTTAATCTTAATTTTGTTTTTCATCTACTACCCTTAATCATGTAAATCTAACTACTTTCTATTGGCATAGACTTATTTTATCTAATACCTACAACTACTTCCAAAACATTCATTTCTTTTTTGGTGGTCATTCCATGAATCTAATTTTATCGGATTTTCTCTACTACTTTACTCAATCTATAAATTTGATCACCATTAAGGTTGCATTAAATTGAGCAATCAACTCAATGTTCAACTCTGTGTCTTCCTTTTCAAGCTCACAATTTACATTTTAAATCAAATATTTATGCCACCTTAAGTTCAAACTCACCTAAATTCCCATAGAAAATCATGTGTCATCTTTTGATTGGCTGGATCTGGCAGCTTTTCACTATTAGCAAGCTCTATGCCACATGTCAGCTTCACCATTGACCGTACTTTAACTCAAGTGATCGTACAATTATCTCCTTGTCATGTTGTCATTCTAACCATGGGTTATACATTGCAACCATGTGATATACATATTTTTGCACCTTCAAAACTGTGATCTCTAACTTTGCATTAGATGTCATGACCCAATGACACAATCAATTCTAACACTTTCACACTAACAAAGCATGATTTTCTAATTGTTGGTCAACCCTGCAACCACAATATCAAATGTTTCCTATGTTTTCTTATCACTTTTGTGCAACCATGGTTAACTCAAACCCCATTTTCTTTAAGGTCCCAACTATGCAAACACCACCAATCACCCCTTCACAACTCAAAAATCATTAACTGTTGAACTGTTTGTGAAGTTGTGAAGGTCACCATTAACTTTAAAATTTTCCTCATTTGCTGGTTCATGACTTCATTTCTTTACTTTATCTTTCGACTTGTGAAGATGCATTTTTTTCTTTATGTTTCTTCGCTCCTTTGCAGCTTTTTTTCATAACTATCAAGTCTGGCCTACAAAGATGCACTCAACATTGAATGTTAACATTTTCATTGTATCACAAGTTCGCAACTTGGAATCTTAATTGCCACAATTGGACTTTCATATCTTTTCTAGAGCACACCACATATTAGCTTTTTATTGGTCCACCTCTACTACAAATCCTAGACCCATCATGTCACATGGAAGATCACCACATCCTCATTGCCTTAACCCATGATTACTCATTAACTCTTACAAGCATGTAATCAATAGCATTTCATATCATCATTTCTCAAATCTAGGGTTAGTTTTAACTCTTTGTAATCATGCAATGGAGCTAGAACTTAACTTCTAGGTTTTCAATTGCATAGTTGCAACTCAAAATATATCTACATTTAAAACCTTGTAAAGCCATGACAAACACATGTTAACTATCGATCACCCAGTCATAATATAAACTATTAATGGCCATTTAACCCCTATTAAGAAATGACTAAAGAAATCACTACTTTGCACTATAAACACTAGATTAAACTAAACCTTGTGCAACTCTACAAAAGAATTGAATCCTAACGAGAGTAGTAACTATCCACATAGTCGCACTATTAAAAATCTTCATGCCAAAACTAGTTGTGACCATGTGAACTCTATCTTTTTCACTTCTGAGCAACCTAAACTATGCAATTTTCTTTAACTATTGCAAAGTCATACAAACTATGTTGATAACCATTTCACCCCTTCACACCCTTGAACAAGGTTAGTAGTTAAAAAGTAATGAAGTTGTGGTTGAGAGCTTTTTGCAAGGTCACAACTTAAGATATAAAGAAGAGCATGGAAAACAAAAGAGATAAAGGGCCAAAATACTTAGATATATAAACATATGAACATGATATTTCATGTATCCCTATTACATGTTAACTTATGAATATTTTCAATGAAATATATGACATGACTACAAACTGAGAGATTTATGAGGGATGACAGATTTTTTAGAAACCCTAACAAAATTGTGCATATTCTACCTAATTTTCACAAGATTTTTCAATTTTTTTGCTAGGTAAAAATTTAAGCCATCAGGTGTATACTTAAATTTTACCATCATGTCAATATCATCTTTTTCAATCATTCTTTATCAATATTTTCCAAAGTTTTATATTTAATATATTTAAATCTAACCAAACATGTTGAAATTATCAATTTTTTAGATACATTTCCAATATCTTGAGGTTATTTCCTTCATACAATTTGGAATTAACTCAAGCCATCAGAATTTTTCTTTTGAGTCTCATCTTCCTCATCATCATCAACTTTAACTACCAATTTTCTTCTTTTACTACATCTTCTTGACCCCTATTGCATCTAATGTCCTCTTCCTACCAATTTTGCCTTTAATTATCCTTATGATCTTTATAATTTCTCTCTTTGATGGTTTGATAACTACAAGACTTGTTACCTTGGATCTTTTCCTAGTGAGCCTTTGAGGTGTGTTTGTGGGCTTGAAAGCCACCTTCTTTAAACTTTTCTTCACTTTAGTATCAACCAAAACAATTTATTTTCCTTTTGATGCCTTGGACATGGAAACAACTAGTTTTTTCCTTTTCATGCATGCTCTTCTTCATCACCTGGATCTCCGTCTTCATTGTTGAGGTTTTTACCTTTTCCCTTAGTAATCTACAGTAGTGCTTCTCCAAGTTTTGTTAGAAATTATTTTATCTCTTCCCTTGGGATTAATGACAAGGACTTAACCACCTCTTATGTACTATAAATTGAGTGGTTGTATCAAGCATTGATAGATCAATCTTTAGGTGCAACGAAAACCCTACTCTTATAAGTGGTATAAGATCTTGTTCATAGGTTTGAATCCTTAGACCCTCGGGTCACATTGAGGGGGATATTATTGGAAAATTGTTCAACTCTCCCCTCAATATTCATGACAAGTTCTTAACCACCTCCTATGTACTATAAGTTGAGTGGTTATATCAAGCATTGATAGATCGATCTTTTCATTCAACAACAACCCCACTCTAACAAGTTTATCTTCTAGGTATTGGATCGTAGTCTTCCTTTTTTCTATCCATTTTTCAAACCTTTGTTTGCACCATCATTTTAATCTTATTTGTGTCATATGTCCTGAAGGGTTCAACATTCTTGTTAATATCCTCAGCTAATAGTGTCGTGATGGCATTTGATACTTCGTCAATATTTACTTCATAATGTAGAGGTCTTAAACATGCCACTCTAGGTATTACACCCTAAATGTATGTGTAATCAATATCTACAAGAAAATATATGTGATCATGATATTGTTCCACAATCAACCTAGGAATGTTGAATCTATTCTTCATCTTTTGTTTGAAATCGTCAAAATAAATATCCATTATGGTCTCAAAATTGGCATGTATTTGATTGATAACCTATTTATTTTCTTAGTGACTAGTCTCTTTTTGTCTCATACTACATATCCAATAATGGGAAATGAATTTTGTACATAGAAGAATATGCATATAATGAGAGAACCAAACTTACATGATGTATTCTTTGCCTTCCTTATTGCTCCAAGATTCTCTAGTGGTTGGATGATTTTCAACTCAGCTAGATCATAACTATGATCCTTCTTGACAAGTTTGTATCTCATATCAACACCCAAGCATGGCACACTATTGAGTCATCTTGACAAAAAAAAACTTGTTCACAATAACTCAAACAACAAACATGATCAAAAGGTCTTCTATAGTTTTGATCAACATGCCTCTATCATTCCATTTTACCTTTGTAAAGTTTTCAATTACACCCCTTCCTTGACATTGAATAGTCTTTACTTTGTGCAGAATAGAATATCCAATCACATGATGAATGATTGACTTTGTGATCCTAAATATTTCATTCTCCAACCATAATTTCATGTCATGTATTCATCTTAGCACCATATTTATCCTTTCGAAGTCAAACACCTTTGGAAATTCTAGGGAAAGTGTTAACCCTTTCTTGGTCATGGCCTTGTTCTTCTCTTTCAATCTTCCATTGTCACACAACTTATCATAAGAATTTCTCATCTCAAAATTGCCTATCTCTTTAATCTTACACATATAACAAGATCCAACATTGTGTACCATGATTACTCTAGGTAGAATTGTAGACAATCGCCCTAAAAAATATCTTATTAATGCAATGTCTAGGTATGCCTTAAATTTTAGTGGAGGACATGCATCATTTCAAACAATTTATGCATTTTTATCCCTCAGTGCCTCCTCTTTCTCATTGAAAGATGTGTAAGATGCCATTTTCACATTCTAGGGTCTCTAAATCAAAAAATTCACAACTTGGCTCAAATAACTTTTCACAATTTTCTCATTAAGCTGGCAATGCGCCCTTGAATCTCTCTGCAACTTCACACAAGTTTTCTCTCCAATTGTCTAAGTTCTTTACTCTATAAATTCAAAAAACTAGTGAGTTGAAATGAGCTTCAAAATCCACTCTATATATTCAAATGGTCCAATTGAGTCTCTATTAAATACCCCATATGATTATTAGGTGTACATTGAGTGCATAATAGTTATCTCAGCTTACTTAATGAAACTCAATGCACACACATCCTTCAACTTTTCTCAGTCAATATCAAGACTTGGTTCATACAAACATTTAATATTGGCACTCAGTCTCTACCAAATTTTAAACTACACAAAAAAATTCACTTCTCTTTTGAAACATTATATTTTTTCCTTGGGCATTTATCATGCAGATTTGGACTTACATACATATAGCATTAGGAACTAGTGTATGATTTATCAATTAGAGACATAGTTCCATACATATCGTATTTTCTAGTTTGACATGGTAGGATCTCCTAATCCATTGAATTTTGTGATCACAACTTCTGCATTTTCATTATTGCCTCCATTAGACCTCTTTCTCTATGTCTAATTAATTTCATTCTTTACTTCTTTAGCATTGACCTTTTCTTTTCCATTGTTTTCCTCAACAATTGGTATTGGTACTTAGTTCATACAATTCCTACCTATATGATCAACCTTCTAACAATTGAAACATATTGCACCAAAATTTATCCAATTATTAGATCTTCCTCTAAGATGTGTCCTAGCACAATTTGTTGCAATGTGTCATTACTTTCCACACTATTAACAATTTATCCAAGCATTGTAATCCCATTTTATGGTATTACCTTGTGTAGGTTCTTTTTCTTGACCTTTAGGTATCCAATTATTCTTTTCCTTTTATTTGCAATCTTTTGCCTTATGACCATACTTCTGATGAATTTGAGTTTAGGGTTTGACTTACCAAACTTGTTACTACAAAAATTTATTGTATGGCCTTATTTTCCATAGTGATAGCATACAAGCTTCTTTTTCCTTTCTTTTTCATTTACATCCCTTTGTTCTCCTTTATTTTGTGATTCTCCTTGCTTCACACATGATAAGAACTCAACATAGCCTAGTCCAGAGGTGTCATAAGGTCTCCTTCAATCATTCATTTATCCATGATGGAATATCATAGCATCTTTATGTGGGTTCAAGCTCTCAAAAAATTCATTTTCATCTTTCAACTCATTCACCAATATGACATTCTCATATTTTAGATTTACAATCTCAAACTCTTTTCTTACAATCTCATAATTTTCACTTAGTAACTAATTAAGAATATCAAACTAATTATGGGTTAGCTTTTGTACACCATTGATCCTTTCATCAAGTATTGTAACTAATTGTCTATTGTATTTATTAGTTATTTCCTTGTCATCCTTAACCTTTATTTTATCTTCCTTGGCCTTTTTTTTAAATTTCATCACTTCATATAGCCTTATTGCTTGAATTTCATGTTATATTTTCAATATTGTAACTTCCTCATTCAAGTTATTATTCATCTCCAATAGATTTTATATTACTACATCAGATTTATTGGAACTTCATTCATCAAATAGTTGTTCAACAATATCTTTTTTTTATTGGGAGTCAGTTTATTCCATTTCCATCTCTATCCTTCTCATCGAGGATTCGCTTAATATTTTATTTGTAGCCTTGACTTATTCATATTCAAGTTGAACATCATTCTTCTAGTTCTTAATGATCTTTCGCAATTTGTAGGCTTCCATCTTCAAGATCTTTAACTCCCAAGTGGTTAGACTTCTACCAAGAGTACAAAACTCTGATACTAATTGTTAAAAATATAATAGGAAAAGTGTGATAGTGAGAGGGGGTGAATTGAGATCTAGAAACTATTGGAATTATTATTGGGAAACAAGATATTAAGAGGGAGGTGAATCAGGATCTATAAAACTTCTCTCTATTTAAATAATATATCGGATTAATTATAGTCACTCCTAATCCATCTCATAACCTAGATCTCATAAAATATACTTACAAACTGTAATGCTGAAATGAAATCTATTTAAGAATAACATCCATCAAATCATAAACAAAAGATTTTGGTAACCCAAAAACACTGTAGGGTGTGTTGGTGTTTGAAACTATTGAGCAACAAGAATGCTCAATACCAAAATGATAGTACTCAAATAATCTAAAGATTATCAATTCCTATTATCAATTAGACAAGCAAATCATCTAGACCCAACATTAGAACCTAGACCATCACATTGCCTTGAAAATTCATTTATATGGGCATGAGTTGCAACAAGAAACTTAGGGAAAATGTTATTGACATGTGTCCTTCAAAAGATACTTACATACACCTGTCAAAAAAAGATAAAACTATAAATAATAGAAAGACTGATACATTGAACATTCCTTTGTGGTTCCCTATATGTTATTCCACCTGAATAGGAAAAATTGCTACCATCTAATTCCTTGATTACTCTAATTCCTTAGAGTAAGTGGCAATCAAGCTTGAAAGCAATGAGTCATCTCTAATTATCTGCAAACTTACTTTAACCTGAGGATTTTCCTTGTCTTCATCATTAACTGTAAGGGTAACTTTTACTTTTGCACCTTCTTCTTCCTCATCATCTTCCACTTTGTCATCTTCTCCTATTTTCTCTATAGACATAAACTTGTCTTTCCACTCATTATAACTAGTGTCATCTGGCCAATCAAAATTTAGAACTTCTCTTTGTATAGTTACTAAAGAATTTACAATTGCCTCTATATCAACAAAATCTTTTCTGATAATATTATAGAACAATTTTACGTTTACCAACTCCTCATTTGTCATTGCCCACAACAAGTGGCCCATTTCATTTATAACTTTATTTATTCTTTCACAAAAGATCTCATCCAGCTCCCTCTTCCATTCTTCCTTTTCCTTTACTTTATCAATTTTTTTTAAAGAACAAGGGAATAAATCAAATTTTTTCACAAAATACTTGGAAAAATAAATAGTTAATCTTTTTTGGAAAGAATCTTTCTTATCATCAAAACCTTGCAATTTATTTAATAAATCAAATATTTTTTCTATCTGATGACATGTCAGCTGAATAACAGATATACACATAGCAATGATATCTTCATTTTTTTTGCCCACTTTTGTATAATGGGTCTAAATACAGATTCATTTTGTTTTAATTCATCCCTGATAGCTTCAATCCTTACTAATTGATCAAAAAATGTGGGCCATTTGATCCTGCCCACTAGATACATAACACCCTTCCTCAATTTCTCCTCAAATTGATTATTTAGTTCTACATGTAGTATATACAATTTATTCTTTTGTTCCTCAAAATCCTTTGCGGTTTATAACTGTGGCCTTTCTAGGATGTCTAGTATCCCAATAATTGGAGTTGATTTGAAAGGCTCAACAGGTGGCCATGGGGGCTATACAATCCTTGGTCTACTGGTTTCTTCTACTTTTCTCTTCCCAAGTACCTTCTCCATTTGAGATACTTTGTTTTCTAATCATTGTATTTGCATACCCCTCTCCTCATATGCTTTCAAAATTTCTTCAAACCTAGCATTGAGTTGAGAAAATATATCTTCTTCCTAACTAGATACAACACTACCAAATTTTAACATTTCTAAAGCCATTCCCATTATTTGTTTACTACCTATCTCACCAACTCTGAACATTGTCAATGCACCAGTATGCTCTGTAGTGGAAATTTATTGCATCCTGATCTTATCCCTTTTTTCAATAGACCAAATAGCAAGGACCTCATGATCATCACTAAATTTAACTCCTTTATGATCCTATAATACTTCTTCTTCAGTTTTGAATTGGACATCCTTTTGCTTCCTTACTGAATCAAAAACCATGACATTCACTATATCCCATTCTAGGAAAATAAGGACTTCTAACTATCTAATTATTTTTCTTCCGATCTTAGGGGTAAATTGGGAAAAATCATTCAAAAATTTAGACTTTTCCTTTTCTTTAATAGCTGAAGCTGATTTATTAGGTTGTTCTACCTTTTTATTTTCACAAGTCTTCTCAAAATTTCCTATGTTTAGCCTCCACAAAAATAGTACAAAAGCCCAAGACTTCACAAAACTTTCATCATTAATAAACCTCTTAGAGGATTGGGAAACTATTGGATCTATTTCCTTACCTTGGTAATAAGCAACAGTTAAATCCAAGGAAGGTGTAGGAGGTTATTGTGGTTCTACGATCTCCAAATCTATGGGATTAACAATTACATCTCCTTCTCCACCAATCTGTCTAAGTTGTTCCCTTAAAGATGCTTCATCGTCTATCTAGATTGGGGTTGGCTTGGGGACTACTATTTTTCTTGAGAGGAAGAAGACCCTTGTTCTAACTTTTTTATTTCTGTAGCACTGGCTGTAGATGGACTTTCTAGTCTTGGCCTTTCCTACAAGAGAGCCTGTTACACATTTTGAACCATCACATAACCTACTCTTTTTTGTAAAGTATATTGACTAGGAGCCACCATATTTCTATTGTTTATCCTTCTTTGCACCTCTGCAGCCTTTTCTTGATAAGTCTTTACATACATGGTCTTCTTTTCATTCATGGCTTGGATTATCATAATGAAATTATTCATTAATGCTTGCATCTTGGCTCCCCAATATTTTTTATCTTTCAATGGGTCATAATGAGGGTCAAAAGCATTAATGAATTCTAGGGTCTTTCTGAATACTATCCATTTCTCCTTTCTCAATTCTTGTTCTTGCAAAATAAAAACATTCTTGATCACATTCTTTGGATAGTAAACTTGTTCCACCATGCAGGAAGCTTTTACTCTCTATCTTAAGAGGTCATAGAATCGTTTAGGATCAATAAACTTGGCATGTAATTCTGTAATGTTATATCTATCTAGGAACAAATTCAAATCCTTCCACCCTTTCCTTGCAAAGACAAAATCATGTACCATAGTAACAATCGAAAAAAAATGTACCCTTCTTAGAAAACTCCCTCTCATCTATAGTGCCTATTTTCCATAACAGCTCAGTTAGTTCTATCTTCAAAGGCACACGAAATGGAAGCACATGTGGCATTCCCCAAAAACTATAGACTTTGATTACTATTCAGACATTATAAGGGATTATATCCCCCAATTATGACTAACCAACAGCCTTGTTTCATAGTCCTTAGGTTTGACCATTTTTGAAAATGCTTGTGGAATCCTAGGGCAGTCTCCTCTGATAAGTGATCTAAGCTTTGATGCAAAATATTTATCAAACCTCACATAACTAGCATCTATAGCTTCTAAAGTCATATCTACACTCCACAACTGCACTGGATTCCTCTCTCCATCCCTAGTTATTTCCAACTCCATACCCTTAAAGAAAAAGCTAAATCCCTTATACAAACATACATACATGAGTAATGAATACCAACAGAAAGGTTTATCCACTTTTCCCCATACTATCCCCACCAAACCGTTGTGAATCTCCTTGACAAGAAAAGTAGCAAAATCTAGAATAGTGCTCATCCCAAATTGAAGAGTTTGAGCCATTACAAGGACAATTAAGCCTGGGATTCATTCAACTTCATCCATTCAAAAAATCTTGCAAAGAGAAAAATACGATGCTTGAGCCCTAAGGTTAAAATGCCTTTTTAGTAATGCCTCTGGGGTGTTGGTTGTAATCATAGGCAAAGTACCAATTTTGGAAGCATGCTCTTGTAGTGGCCCTACTCTTAGGTAAATCCTTTTTGCATCATACCTTGCTTGAAGATCATCCATATCAACAGTTTCATGCACAACATGGTTAGGGTTAAGATTGAAAACCTCACTAATTAATTTAGGGAAAACCCTAAAAAGATTCACTTCAGCATGGTTCCTTACCCACCCTATAATTGGATCATATTTGTTAGCTAGATCCATCAACAAATCACTATCAAAGAAAACTGTAGGGACTGTTAATTTACCAATTTTAAATTCCCATACATTGCTCATATGATTGTCTAATTTTCACTCTGAAAACCACTTTCTAAATAACTTTAGACCCCCTGTGGAAACCTTGGCATCTCGTACCTAGTTAGCTTTTTCATAGAAACCCTCTACTATTGCTACCCTAGGGTGTTTAGGAATCAACTCCCTCCCCTTACTTATTTCATGTATATATAAAGGGAATTGTTCTAGAAAGTCATCATGCACAAAGCACTTTAGATAATCAATCTATCTATTAAACTCTTTATGTGGATGCATTTTGAGATTTTAAAATTTCTATCTCACAAAATTATTACTACTCAGAAGTTTTAAAATCACTTACCTGCAAAATTATGCTTTGCTCTGTGAAATTCTTTGCTACAACTCACTGGTATTCTCTGCAAAATTCAATGCCCTAGCTCTAGAAATTTTCTATGATTTGATAACCCTTTGTAATTTTATGGTTCAGTAATGGCAAGGTCATGAATTATATTCAAGCATTGAAATCACACAAATGAGTCCTGAACCATATTAACTTCCAGTAGCCATTATCTTCAAGTTGTATGAAGGATTCAAATCTTATCCCTTAATTTCACCAGATCAGATGGCTTTAAATCAAAAAGGTAACAAACTTTATGACCTTAAGAATGTGGTCATGTGTTGCAATACCACTTACCCACATTCCTTATATTTTTTGCATCTAAAAATTGTGGGTAAGCGCTATTCGTTGATCAAGATAAGATCAACGATTAGAAAAATTTGTAACTAAAAAAGGCCCAATCAGCTATACTAACCAGTAGAAAGTCTCTATGTGAATCCATGCCTCCTAACATTTTGTACACAAGTGGGTCCCACATTACATTCAGAGGAAGTCATGCTTGATGTCATCCTTTCCATGTGTCAGGCCAACACACCCCCACTTTCCTTATTGGACGAGAATCTCCTTCTTGCAGGTGTGTGTCAGTTGTTGATCTTGGAAAAATTAATTATGACATTGATCAAATCCTACAAGGCTTTTGAAATGTGGATAATGCCATCACCACAGACACATGTCTGCATGGTACATACCCACTTTGTTTAAATCTCTTTCATCTTTGAAATGAGGGCTTGCACCTTCCATTAATCTAATTAGGATCGATGACAAGTGCAAATTTGAGCTTTAATGTTACATCATCCACTTGGACTAATGAAATGACTTGTCTTGACCTTCATACTTTGAACAATCTGACTACTGCATTAATTTCTTGAATTTTTGTGCAATAGCATAAGCACATCCAGCTAGGCACATCTAACATAATCAAAACATGATTCAACATTCTCACCTAATTTTGGCCCCATCGTGACATTTGGCGCAAACACACATACCTACATTCCTTATTCGACAAGTAGTATCATAATGCAGGCTTGCGCTAGCCCTTGATCTTTTCAATATCTATGGTTGATAAAATGTCGATCCTATTTGGCAAAAAAACTCCTCCATTGGTAAAACTGGTAGTACATATCAGTGATCACCTTACAGCTTAGCATACCTTAGCAAACACTAGAGATTCTTTACCCTGTCTTGCTACGTGTCAAAAACCTGCTTGCTCACTTTATTTATCCTTTTCGCAGCTTGAAAATGTGAGCATGCACTAGCCTTTGATCTCACACAAATCAACAGTCATAGAATCATGTGTTCCTAAATTCTAGGTCAGCTACATTGATGAATAAAATATTTCCCTTTAGTCCAACTCATCTGACACTACTAGGGATGACATCTTAACATCACCCTTGTAAATAATGGGCCCATGCTATCAGATTGTGCTATGTGTCATGTTTGTGCTTCCTCACATTATTTAATTCTCAAGCATCTCCTTCTTGTAGGAAAGTGCTAGCCCTTGATTTCAATGAAATCAATGGTTGATGAATTTGCATCCCGTAGTATATTTTTAATAAAATAAGTCAAGAAAATTGTACGCAAAGCACATAAAGGTTTAAATAATATTTTTAATGAAGTCATGCTTGCATAAGCCCATCCTTAGGGTAAAGGTAGTATGCCTTAAAATATTTTTTTTGGAATATTATGATCAAGGGCCTTCAAAACTAAGGTGAAATAAAGTAAGGCATTAGGGCTTTAACACTTAGGGTTTTTCAATGATTTCTCTACTGACACACTTTGAGAATTTAATAGAATTTAAATGACACAATTACCAGGATATGAACTATAGCAATGTAAGGATTTGAAAAATACAAGGAACAAAACCCTAATTTAGAAGATACCAAGACTCAAATGATTTTTCATTAAGTTTTTCAAAAAAAAATTGCATTGTGAAAAATCAAACCAATAGTGGCTCTATTTGGGGATGATAGACTACTTGAGTCTATGCAAGAATTCAAAATCTTTGGGAGAGTAGACCACATACTTGGTATAGGGATGCCAACTTTTTTAGAGAGCATAGAGCAAGACACAGAAAAGAAAACAAAGTATATAGGGATATTTACAAAAACTTACAACATATAAAAAATGTACAAGCAAACAAGGAAACCTAAATCTATTTTTCATGGAAAACAGATACCTCCTAAGAAAAGTACCTCTTCAAGAATTGTCCATGAACTGGCAATTCAAGAATATCTCCTGTCAAGTCCTTCAAAAAATATGAATCTTCTCCATTTGCATCACAAATGTTATATGGACCAAGCCAAATTGGGTCAAATTTGCCATGCTTCCCTTTATTCTCCTTTCTAGCATTCCACATCAGCACCATGTCACATATTTCAAATTTCCTATCAATGGCTCTTTTTTCATACAAATGCTTCATTTGTGATTATAACTTGGCATTTTGAATAGTAGACTCTCTCCTTGCCTTATCTAGTTGCAATATATCATCCATTTTGAGCTTCATTCCATGAATGACATCATCTTCATACAATTGAACAAATTTATACATTTCTTGTAAGTTATTCTATGGATGTCTATCTTGTATACCATAGAACAAGTCAAATCGAGCACATCCAATGGCCTTTTTCACTATAACCTTGTCAGCCCACAAAGCTAATGGCAATTTTGAATCCCAGACCTTCTTGTTTTCCCCTAGAATTCTTTTGATAATCTTTAGTATACTCTTGTTGCTTGATTCTACTTGACCATTTCCCCTAGGATGATAAGGTGAAGATGTATATCATGTAATGCCATATTTGTGAAAAAAAATTATGTTCCTCGGATCTAAAACACATAGCATTATCAGTTACAATTTTTTGTGGGCACCCAAATCTGGTCACAATGTTGTTTAAAATGAAATTAATGATTACTTTACTTGTTGCATTTTTAGTGGTGATTTGCTCAACCCATTTAGTAAAATAATCAGTAGCAACTAGGATCCAAGAGTGTCCACCACTAATTTTTTTTTGTGATATCACCTATAAAATCAATTTCCCATTGTCAAAATGGTGCCTGCACTTCAACTAATTTCAATGGTAAGTTCCATGAGAATTTTAACTCTCCACTAAACCTTTACAAACTCATAGGCATCTCTAAAAAGTGTTGGTCACCAAAAACCAGCCCTAAGAATTTTATGAGTGATCATAGCCATATAATGACTACCACATATGCCTTCATGCATGTCTTTCAAAATCCTTTTAGATTCACTCTCATCTAAACATTTCAAAAGTACCCCCTCCATACTTCTCCACCATAACTATCCTTGCACTATGACATACCTTATGGCTTGTAACTTCAAAGATCTTTTCTAGTTGTCTATTAGTCCCAATGGAGATTTTATGTTTTGCAAAAAATAGATTACATCTTTGTACCAGTTAGAGGTATCCATATCACAAAGATTTTCCCTGCAACTATCATCAAGTTGATTAATTTGGTTTGCTTCTAGATTGGCTTCTATCATCAATTTGGCCAAACCTTGACCCCTAACCAGTTTGGTAATTTGAATGTTAGTATTGAACTCTTGTATCATATTAATCCATCTATATCTCCTGCCAGATACCTCTTGCTGTGCAAAAATATCCTTCACAACGACAATAGGAACAAAAGCAATAATAGTAGCTCCCATTAAGTAACACCTAAAAGCTTTAACTCCTTTCACCAATGCATATGCTTTCTTTCATTTATGTCATACTTGAGGTCTATTTCCTACAAGGATTTACTAAAAAATGCAATAGGCTACTCATAACCCTCCTCATTTGTTTGTAACAATAATGCAGCAATAGTGTGAAATGAGGCAAAAGAAAATATATGCATTGGTTTATCATAATTTGGTGCTCTAGGAAAAGGGGAATCCTTAATAGCCTACTTGATCTTCTAGAATGCAATGCCAGGTTAACCATCCCATTTAATCTTAGATCCTTTCTTTAGCATCCATGATATAGGCCTACTAATTTTTGCAAAATTAGTTACAAATCTCCTAAGAAAATTAATTTGTTCAAAAAATGACTAAATTCCTTTAACACTCTTAGGTTTATGAATCTTATCTATTTGTTCTTTCCCCTTAGGACCAATCCTCACTCCATCTTTGCGAACCAAGTGTCCTAATAACCTTCCTTTTGTGACACCAAAATGACACTTTCTAGGATTCAAAGAAACACCATACCTGAGGGCTTTAATAAATACTTTCTCTAGATGCTTGCAGTGATCATTTTCATCTTTGGAGTAAGTAGCTAATCATTCTGATACACAACTAAAAATTTATCAATAATATCAAAAAATGCCACATCCATTGCATGTTGAAAAGTAGCCCCAACAATAGTAAGCCCAAAAGGCATCCTGACATACACATAATTACCCTGTGGAGTAGTAAAAGTACTCTTGAATTGTTCCGATTCCTTGACAACCACTTGGTTATAACCTAAAAATCCATCCATCATAGACATGAGCTCTGAGCTAGTGACTTTTTGCAACATGGCCTCCATGTTTGGTAAACCATAATTATCTTTTAATGAAGATATATTTAGATTCTTGAAATCAACACACAACCTTATATCTCCATTTTTATTTCTAATGGGAACTAAATTAGATACCCAAGAGGAATGCCTGAAAAGTTTTATAATCCCAACATCTCTTAACTTGATCAATTCTTCTTGCATCTTGGGAGCCAGGGTGGGATTTATTGGCCTCTATTTTTGTCTAAATGGCTTAGCATCTGGTTTCAAAGGGATCTCATGCTGAAAAATATCTTCATTGTAAGCTTTTAAGTCATCAAATGACCATGCAAACACATGTCTATATCTCCTTAGCAGGTCTATTAGATTTTTCCAAATTTTAGAAGGCAATTTCTTACCATTATATACTTTTTTAGGTGTTTTCTGAGTTCCCAAGTTTACCTTCTTGAGATCTTTGACATTATACTCATTGGTATTTACTTGTGACATGTCTTGGTTATCAAAAATAATTTCTAAAACAACCAAACCCTTTGGGATCTTATTTGCCTTTAACTACATAACTTCATGCCCAAAAATAGTATCCTTTCCATTTATATTCTCTACATAAGCTACATAATCAATTTCTTGTCTTGACAACATATTCTCACAATTTAGTAATCTCAAAATATACTTATCATCTACAAACACTTGCCAATTCTAGACACTATCATTAATAGAGGGCCTAGTTTGAGTTTCAACTTTGGATATGTCAATGAATGTGACATCATTAGGTTTTATTGCTAAATTAGCTAACAAGTCTACCATTATTTTTTTAGTTATATCCTTCTAAATTATCCCAAATGCATGAAAACATTCAATCATATCCCATATAGCATTTCTATACTATTTTAATCTCTTATTTTTTGAGACATAAGCATTTTTCACTTGGGATACAACCAATTCAAAATCTACTATAACATGTAAACACATTATTCCATGCTTATGAGCTAGTCTAAGGCCTAATAATAAAGCTTCATATTCTACTATATTGTTAGTACAAGGGAAAATTAGAGTAAAAGAGGATTTATATGTTACCCTTACTAGAGATATCAATAAAATACTTGCACCTGCTCCATCTTTGTAGCAAGCACCATCAAAGAACATGGTCCATAAATCTCCCTTATCTATTTTTGTATCAGCTTCTACTTCCATCTTAGATTTATGCATTTCCTTCTTCAAAGTCAAAACCTCTACTCTGAATGCATTTACATCTATATCCACAAAGTTTTTCATATCATCCTCAATATCTTCTTCTATCATATATATGCTCTTTGGTTCTCTATTTATTTTTACGAAATTCCCATCAATGTTAAAAGTAGCAAATAATAGATCACATTGCAAACTTCCTCCCATGGTAGCACTCCATTTTCTAGATAATAACATACCATACTAAGGTGGAATATCAACTACCAGTACACTCATAGTAAGTTCTTTGTCTAGACAAGCTATCAATCTATAAGGTAAGGCATTAATAGAACCTATGACTATCACTTCTCTTTTATCCATGGCACAACATCTCCCCTGATTGGTGTCAACCTTCAAACCTAGTTCCTTCATTATTTCAAAAGGCATAATAGTATTGGAAGCACTAGAGTCAATCATGCACTTTTTTAATGTTTTACCATTTACTATGATACTCAAGAAGAATGGCTCAACACTTCCCAAACATTCATTAATAGAGCTATCCAAATACATCTAAGGAATCTAGGATACAACTACTTAAACTCCTTTTTCTTTTACCTTTTCTTTTCTTCCTTGTTTGGGATCATGAGTTTCATTGGAATCTTGTGTTGTCTTTACATCAGAATTTCCTAACCATGCTATGGCTTTATTTTTGTGTTCAGGGATCCTCAGCAATTTAGACAAAGGAACTTTAATAGTGATCTGTGATAGAACATTTAGCATATCTATAGAGGAATCTGAGGAATTTTTAATAATCATATCTCTTTTTTCATGATTTTTATAAGAAAAACCTCAGTGATTCTTATCATTTATAGTGATCACTTTTGATACCTTCTCATCATATTTTTTAGGAAAATTATTTGATAATTCTAATTCCTTAGGATTGACTCCTCTTTTTGGTTCCTACTTTTTACCTGTAGTTTTGTCCTTCATAGTAGGAATCTCTTTAGGCTTTACAATTTCCTTTTTCTTAGGGTCAACTCTTTTGATAAATATACTAGCTACCTTACTATTGTCAGCATCCTGAGCCATGTGTCTGGTCTGCACTTGAGCTACAATGCTAGTAGTAATCTGATCAACCTCTTCTTTGGAGGGCTTCCTTAGTATCACCTCCTCCCTAGTAGATGCCATGTTGCATACATTGTCCTCAACATCACTCTCTTCATCAGAAAATACCTAATGGTGCATATGATTTTGAAACTATCTTTGTTCTACTATATCTCTATCAAGATCATCACTATCATAATGATCATAATGTGATTTGAACATATTACATCCTACATCATCACTACTTTCTTCATGTTCTTGATTTTCTTCTACCTCTGTTTGATTTTTAGAATATGACAAAGCTACTAAACAATACTCAAGAGCATGAGATAACTGACAAACAAAACACCATGTTGGTTCAGTAGTGGGTTTGGGGTCATCTACCACATTTATGCAACTTTTGGATAAAGGATTAGGGGTAACCTTATTACTGGTATTCTTAGGAGGAGGAACATTGGGGTGACTATCCTTCTAAGTAGTATTATAAGGGAAATTTTGCAATCTATTATGTCTACCAAAATTGGATTGATAAGAGACCTTAATTTCAGGGGAATTCTCATCACTTTTTCCTTGGGGAAGGTTCAAACCTTTTATAGCACTCAAGATTTGACTCATCTCACTAGGGTCCTACCTTTTTCCTCCTATAGATTTGTTCTCTTCTTTTCTATTTCTCTTACTCCCAAATAACCTAGGGTCAGCTCTTTTATTCTCCAATCTTCCTAAAATTCTTGAATTATTTTCTATATTGATAACAATTCTGAAAGCATCTCTCAAAGTCCTAGGATCCTTATCCCTAACCTGATATGCCATTTTACCGTCAAAGGCATTCAAATAAGTAATCATACATACCTTATCATCAACTCACAAAGCTTGCATTAGCTTATACATCCTCTTCTAGAACCTAGTGTTCAAATCAATAATAGATTCATTATGCAACTTAATATTATTGAACTAACTTAGAATATAACTTGGGTTTTGTTTATCACCATACTATTCCTTAAAACAATACTCAATGTCTTTCCAATCCAAAATGGATGACTCATGGAGTCTCTTGAACCATTCTCTAGCATCTTTAGTTAATGAATGAACAAATAACTTCATGGTAACATCTTTAGCCTCAACCTCATAATCACTCATCATGTCAAGAAAATTCCTCAAGTGATCCTCACAAGTAATAGCATTTTTTCTAGCAAACTTGGGAAACCTTTTTCTCATTTCCTATGGGATAGGGTTAGGAAAACTAGGAATACATTCAAAGCATATCTATCTATAGCCTTCTAACTGAATAGGTCTTCTTTGTAAATCAACCTTAGAAGCACTGACATCATTTCTTTCATTATTGTTAAAAACATTACTAGTACTAGGATCTATAGTAGATTTATTGGGATCCATTTTCTATGATGAAAAAGACAAGAAAGAAGTAGACAATTTAGTAGCATTCTGGTTTGCAATAATTGTTCTATCATTATCTTCAAGAGAAAATACAAATTTATTTTTGGCATTTCCTAGAAACTTATTTTTGTTATTCATCTTAGCTATGGCTGCCTCATTCTCTACAATTTCTAATTTCTTAGCCAAAGCATCTTTCTCCTTCCTTCATTTTTTCAATTCAACATCAGAATGTGACAAAGAATCATGAATCTAGGTGGACTTTGTTGGTTCATTTATCTTAATACCAACTTCCTTTTGTTTTCCCTTATCTTGAACATCGACAGCATTTTGTAGATCTTGTTTGACCTCTAGGGTCTTATAACTTTTGATTTGTTGTACCACATGACCCTCTGGTTAGATTTTGATCTTTTAACAACTTTTTCTCTTTTATTTTAAGCTATTCCACTTGACCCACAATTTTAGGCTGCCAAGTACTAGCTATTATCTCATTCCTCCTTTTCAAAGTAGCAATTCTCTTAAGTAATTCTTTCTTTTCTTCATAGGCCTTCATGATCTTTTCCTCCCTTTCCTTCTGAATTGTCCTATCAATGAATTCTTGCTCAGAAAGCTACATTTTTAACATTTCATTCTCATCATGGTCAGGAATGGTAAACTCAGAACTAGAGGTCTTTTGATCATTAAAAATTTTAGGCTCTAAATGCTTTGGTCTTTCCTTTTTAGGAGAGTAATCTAACATGAAAGGGTTTGTGCTACACTGAAAAAGATTATTACTAGTCCTATCTTGTAGACTAAGTGCATGTGGTTGGACAACCTTTTCTTGACATATGATTTTAGGAGTATTATAGAAATCATCATCAGACAAAATAGGATGAGATCTAGGTCCCTTGTAGAAGGGTTCGTTTTCAACAAAAAAATAGGTATTAGCTTCCTTTGCCATTTTCTCCTAGAATAATTTCCCTTCTACATCTGGGCTCCTTTCATGGCCCAATTTTTCTTTCCTCTAGGAGGAAGATCAGTCTGTAACTTAATAGCTAGGTTCTTCTTCATTTTTGACTATGTATTTCTCACACTTCCCATGATAATAAACATTTTTTATCTTGACATTGGTTAAAACCTTTTTGAGTCACCACCCACCTAGGGAAAAGTACTAAAATAGTTTTGTTGACCTAATAGAAAATCATGGGATTATCACAAAATAAATGGACAAATAGAAAGCACCCAATTAGAATTTTTTTTGAGACAATAACTCTTTCTTGGTGGATAAGACACCTTTGCAAGGACTGTATATGTCAGTGTACACCTATGGAATGGGGTTTTTCCTTCTTCTTTTTAAATTCTCAAGGTTTGTCACTAGAAAAGTCCACTAAAACCACAAGTAATTTCATAGGATCTGAGAATTGTAATACTGACACTTGTCCCCAACAGAGTCACCATCTTGTTGGTGTTTGAAACTATTGAGAAACAAGAATGCTCAATACCAAAATTATAATACTCAAATAATCTAAAGATTAGCCAATTCCTATAATCAATTACACAAGCAGATCATCTGGACCCAATATCAATGAAACCAAGGATGGTTTTCTACTCTTTAGGCTTTGCTACCAAGGTGGGTGTACCTAGGGATGATTCAAATGCAAACTAATGTATAGCAACTATCTTAGTTTTATTCTAATTCTCATCTTCTATCCTCATATACATGCATAGCTTACTAATTTCTTTAAATCTTTCAAATCGATATGCATCCCTTATAAGAAGATCTAGTCATAAATCTCCGATGGTTTACAAGTATTCCTGGAATTAGTAGCATTACAACCTTGAACAAAAATGAATACGAATGATTTTGAATATATAATAGTTTTAACATGTAGAAGCAGAATTTACTCTCAATGATTTCTAATTTATAAGACCAGTGCCTTATCCATTGGGCATAAAGAGTCACTTAATAGCTGGAGACCTTGTTCAATTAGCTTGTAATTGAATCTTTCAACTATAATCACCTATTTCCATTCTTACATGATATCCTCTTGATAAAGTCATGAATTCTACTAATTTATTGAAGCATTTACATAATTCATTGAATTAAAAGAAATAATATAACCAATACACACCCCATCCAAAATTCATTCAATCAAATGAACATTATCCATATGATCTCAAAACTGACAAACTCATGAAAGGAGACAGAAAATAGTGACACAACTTGGATGTAAATACCCTTTTGTATTATCCTTTTATTGATTAATACTAGAACCAATAAAGACTCAATGAAGAACCCATGAATTCATGTTGATACTATCCTCTCTATTCTACATAAAAAAAGTACATAACATAGAACTAAGCTCAAAAAACAACTAAAGATGATTGGACCAACTATACTATTTTTTGACATTCCCAAAAAATACATCAGATCTCGGACCATCTCACTACCTTGAAAACTCATTTATATAGGCATGAGTTGCAACAACTAAAGGGAAAATGTGATTGACATGTGTCCTTCAAAAGATACTTACATACACTTGTCAAAACTGCAAATAATAAAAAGACTGATACATAAAACATTCCTTTGTAGGTCCCTTTCTGTTATTCCACCTAAATGGACAAAAGTGGTACCATCTAATTCTTTGATTACTTTGATTCCTCGTAGTAAGTTGCCATCAAGCTTGAAACCCATGAGTCATCTCTGATTACCTGCAAACTTACTTTAACCCAAGGATTTTCCTTGTCTTCATCATTAACTATAAGGGTAACTTTTACTTTTGCACCTT
Organism: Cupressus sempervirens; assembly: GCA_028749045.1. Classification (NCBI taxonomy): domain Eukaryota; kingdom Viridiplantae; phylum Streptophyta; class Pinopsida; order Cupressales; family Cupressaceae; genus Cupressus; species Cupressus sempervirens. The sequence continues at coordinate 679,272,863 of CM053792.1, read as the reverse complement.
CTTCTTCCTCATCATCTTCTACTTTGTCATCTTCTCCCATTTTCTCTATAGGCATAAACTTGTCTTTCCACTCATTATAATTAGTGTCATCTAGCCAATCAATATTTAGAACTTCTCTTTGTACAATTACTAAAGAATTTACAATTGCCTCTATATCAACAAAATCTTTTCTGATAATATTATAGAACAATTGTACTTTTACCAACTCCTCATTTGTCATTGCCCATAACAAGTTCCCTATTTCATTTATAACTTTATTTATTCTTTCACAAAAGATCTCATCTAGCTCCCTCTTCCATTCTTCCTTTTCCTTTACTTTATCAATTGTTTTTAAAGAACAAGGGAATAAATCAAATTTTTCCTCAAAATACTTGGAAAAAAAATAGATAATATTTTTTTGGAAAGAATCTTGCTTATCATAAAAACCTTTCAATTTATTTAATAAATCAAAGGTTTTTTCTATTTGATGACATGTCTGTTGAATAACATATATACACATAGCAGTGATATCTTCATTTCTTTTTGTCCACTTCTGTATAATGGGTCTAAATACAACTTCATTTTGTTTCAATTTATCCCTGATAGCTCCAATCCTTACTAATTGATCAAAAAATGTGTGGCATTCTATCATGTCCACTAGATACATTACACCCTGCCTCAATCTCTCTTCAAATTGATTATTTAGGTATACATGCAGTGCATACAATTTATTCTTTTCTTCCTCAAATTCCTCTGTGGTGTAGAATTGTGGCCTTTCTAGGGTGTCTGGTATCTCAATAATTAGAGTTGATTTGAAAGGCTCAATAGGTGGCTGTGCGGGGTATACAATCCTTGGTCTACTAGTTTCTTCTACTTTTCTCTTCCCAAGTACCTTCTCCATTTGAGATACTTTCTTTTCTAAAGACTGTATCTGCATACCCCTCTCGTCATATGCTTTCAAAATTTCTTCAAACCTAGCATTGAGTTGAGAAAATCTATCTTCTTCCTAACCAGATACAACACTACCAAATTTTAACATTTTTGAAGCCATTCCCATTATTTGTTTACTACCTATCTCACCAACTCTGAACACTTTCAATGCACCAGTATGCTCTGTAGTTGAAATTTTTGGCATCCTAGTCTTATCCATTTTTTAAAATGACCAAATAACAAGGGCCTAATGATCATCACTAAATTTGACTCCCCTATGAGCCTGAAATACCTCTTCTTCAATTTTGAATTGGACATCCTTTTGCTTCCTTACTAAATCAAAAACCATGGCATTCACTATATCTCATTCTGGCAAAATAAGGACTCCTGACTGTCTAATTATTTTCCTTTTAGCCTTAGGGGTAAATTGAGCAAAATCATTCAACAATTTAGAATTTACCTCTTCCATAATAGAATAATCTAATTTATTAGGTTTTTCTACCTTTATCTTTTCACATGTATTCTAAAAATTTCTTATGTTTAGCCTCCCCAAAAATTGTCTAAATGCCCTAGACTTCACAAAACGTTTATCATTAATAAACCTCTCAGAGGCTTGGACAACTATTGGATCTATTTCCTTACCTTGGTAATCAGGAACAGTTAAATCCAAGGAAGGTGCTGAAGGTTATTGTGGTTCTTCGATCTCCAAATCTGTGGGAGTAAAAATTGCATCTCTTTCTCCACTAATCTGTCTAAGTTGTTCCCTCAAAGATGCTTCATCATCTATCTAGATTGGGGGCTAGCTTGGGGAGTATTATTCTACTTGAGAGGAAGAAGACCCTTGTTCTAAGTGTTGTCTTTTTTGAGCACTAGCTACAGATGGACTTTTTGGTCTTGGCCTTTGTTGTATGGGAGCCTATTGCACATTTTGAACCATCACATAACCTACTCTTTTTTGCAAATTAAACTGACTAGGAGCCACCACATTTCTGCTATTTATCTTTCTTTGCACCTCTGTAGCCTTATCTGGATAAGTCTTGACATACATGGTCTTCTTTATAAAGGATTATATCCCCCCAATTATACCATAGACTCTGATTACTATTGAGATATTATAAGGGATTATATCCTGACAATTATGACTAACCAATAGCCCTATTGCATAGTCCTTAGGTCTAACCACTTCTAACAATGCTTATGGAATCTTTGGGTTGTCACCTCTCAAAATTAATCTAAGCTTTGATGCAAACTATCTATCAAACCTCACATAACTGGCATCTGTAGCTTCTAAAGTTGTATCTACACTCCACAAGTGCATTGGATTCCTCTCGCCATCCCTAGTTGTTTCCAACTCCATACCCTTGGAGAAAAAGGTACATCCCTTATACAAACATACATACATGACTAATGAATACCAATAGAAAGGTTCATCCACTTTTCCTCGTGCTATTCCCACCAAACTGTTGTGAATCTCCTTTTCAAGAAAAGTATCAAAATCTAGAATAGTGCTCATCCCAAATTGAAGAGTTTGAGCCATTACAAGAAAAATTGAGCCTAGGATTTTCTCAACTTCATTCATTCCAAAAATCTTTCAAAGAGAAAAATTCAATGCCTGAGCCCTAAGGTTAAAATGTGTTCTTAGTAATGGCTCTGGGGTGCTGGCTATAATCACAAGAAAAGTACCAATTTTAACAGCATGCTCCTATAGTGGCCCTATTCTTAGGTAAATCCTTTGTGCATCGTATCATGCTTGAAGGTCATCCATATCAATAGTTTCATGCACAACATGGTTAGGATTGAGATTGAAAACTTCACTAATTAATTCATGGCAACCCCTAAAAAGGTTTACTCTAGCATGGTTCTTTATCTACTGTGTAATTGGATCATATTTCTTAGCCAAATCCATCAACAATTCACTATCAAAGAAAATGGTGGGGACTATTAATTTACCAATGTCAAACTCCCATACATTTCTCATAGGAGTGTCCAATTTTTGCTTTGAAAATCACTTTCTAAATATCTCTAGACCCCCCATGGTAACCTAGGCATCTTGTACCCAGTTAGCTTTATCATAGAAACCCTTTGCTATGGCTACCCTAGGATGTTTAGGAATCAAATCTCTCCCCTTAGTTATTTCATGTACAGATAAAGGGAATTGTTCCAAAAAGTCATCATGCATAGAGAACTTTAGATAATCAATCTATCTAGTAAATTCTTTATGTGTAGGCATTTTGAGATTTTAAAATTTCTATCTCACCAAATTCTTACTACTCAAAATTTTTAAAAGAACTTACCCCTGAAATTGTTCTTTGCTCTATGAAATTCTTCGCTATAACTCAGTGGTATTCTCTACAAAATTTTGTGCCCCTGCTTTGAAAATTTCCTATGCTTTAATAACCTTTTGTAATTATGTGGTTTAGTAATGGCAAGGTCATGAATTATATTCAAGCATTGAAATAAAATGAACGAATCCTGAACATATTAACTTCTAGTAGCTATTATCTTCAAGTTGTATGAAAGATTCAAATCTTATCCATTTATTTCACTGGATAGGACAGCTTTAAATAAAAAGGTAACAAACTTTATGACCTTAAGAACATGGCCATCTGTTGCAATACCACTTATCCACATTCCTTATATTTCTTGCATCTTAAAATTGTGGGTAAGTGCTATCTATTGAACAACATAAGATCAATGATCAGACAAATTTGTAATTTAAAAAGACCTAATTAACTGTACTAACCAATAAGAAGTCTCTATGTGAATCCATGCCTCCTGACAATCTCCATGCAAGTGGGTCCCACATTAGATTCGAAGGAAGTGGTGCTTGATGTCATCCTTTCCACGTGTCAGGCTAGCGCATCCTTGCTTTCCTTATGGGATGAGCGTCTCCTTCTTGTGGGCGTGCGTCAGTCGTTAATATTTGAAAGATCAATGGTGACACTAATCAAATCCTACAAGGTTTCTAAAATGTGGATAATGCCATCACCATGGACATGTGTCTGCATGTCACATACTCACTTTGTTAAAATCTCTTTCAAGTTTTGAATGTAGGCCCGTGCCTTCCATCAATCTAATAAGGATGGATGGCAGGTGCAACTTTGAGCTTTAATGTCACATCATCCACTTGGACCAATGAAATGACTTGTCTCGACCTTCATACTCTGAACAATCTGACTACTACATTAATTTATGGAATTTCTATGCTAGTAGCATAATTACATCAAACTAGGCACATTTGACATCATCAAAGAATGATTCAACATTCTCACCTAATTTTGGCCACACTGTGACACATGGTGCAAAGGCACATACCCGCATTCCTTGTCAAACAAGTAGTTTCATAATGTGGGCTTGTGCTAGCCCTTAATCTTTGCAATATCTATGGTTGATAAAATGTCAATCCTATCTGGCAAAAAAACTCCTCCATTGGAAAAACTAGTAGTACATATTAGTGATCACCTTACAACTTAGCATGCTAAAGCATGCACTAGAGATTCTTGACCCCATCTTGCTATGTGTCAAAAACTCCCTTGCCCACTTTATTTATCTTTCATGCAACTTGAAAATGTAGGCATGCACTGGCCTTTGATCTCATAGAGATCAATGACCATAGAATCATGTGTTCCTAAAGTTCAGGTCAACTGCATTGACGAATAAAATATTTCCCTTTAGTCCAACTCATATGACATTGCCAGGGATGACATCTTAACATCACCCTTGGAAACAGTGGGCCCATGCTATCAGACTGTGCTACATGTCCTTTTTTCACTTTCTCACATTATTTAATTCTCAAGCATCTCCTTCTTGCGAGAAAGTTCTAGCCCTTGATTTGAATTAAATCAATGGTTGATGAATTTTCATCCCATTGGATATTTTCAATAAAATAAATCAAGAAAATTGCAAGCAAAGCACATAAAGGTTTAAATAAGATTTTTAATGAAGTCATACTTGCATAAGCCCATCTTTAGAGGTAGTATGCCTTAAAATCATTTTTTGGAATATTATTATCAAGGGCTTTCAAAACTAAGGTGAAATAAAGTAAGGCATTAGGGTTTGTACACTTAGGGTTTTTCAATAATTTCTCTTCTGACACACCTTGAGAATTTAATAGAATTTAAATGACACAATTACCAAGATATGAACTAGGGCAATGTAAGGATTTTAAAAATAGAAGGAACAAAACCCTAATTTGCAAGATACAAAGACTCAAATGATTTTTCATTAAATTTTTCCAAAAATTTTTGCATTGTGAAAAATTAGACCAACAAGGTGAAAGTAAAATTGGGGTGGGGATGAAACCCACAAATCTTTACTTCTACAACAAAAACATTTTTATGTTAGGGCTACAATTTGATCACTTCTTATGATCTACCCTATGATGGGTCTTCCATGTTAATATACTTACATGAATATTAGGTCTCACCTTGGTTAAATGATTTTACACTTACAATGAAGTAAGGAATTTTTTAGGAGATTTAAATAAGATTTGTTAAGACCACTCTATTAATAGATTTTTTCTCAATTCAATTGGTTAAAATTGATTCATTACCTGAACCTTTGGTCTCCTATTAAAAAAATTTACAAATCTCTTGTCTTTAATGTCTCAAATTGAACTCCTTATCCAATATGCTCTATTATCTCCTTTATTGCTAGGTTTCTTTGTCTGATCTTCTTATCTAACTTAGCCTTCCTTACTCTTCTTTAAGATTATTTTCTCCTTAACATTATAATCTCACTTCTATTTGAATCATCCCATAATCCATAATGATTTAGTGTTATAACCCTTCTTCAATAGATAATCATAGAAAGTGCTAGGTGTTAATTAATGATCCATATTTCATCCTTTTGTTGTTTTACACTTCTAAATTTTTGATTGGTTAATATTTTTTTCTTGGGATTAATACTTTCTAGGAAAAGCTTAATTTTCTCCTTGACTATCTCTACAATATTTAAATGTCACATATAAGTTAGCTAAAATAATTTACATAAGTTTGTGTGCCATTAAAAACACATATGCCAAAATATGTTTACTTGACAATTGAATGTTTTGATGCTTAGTCATAACTAACATTCATGTTGGCACTCAGCTTCTATAGGATTGCAATATACTGACTCACTTAGTCTCCACTATTTTACTCAACATATATATTTTCTCAATCTCTATTGGTGTGCTTAGTAACCTTTGACTTGTTCAGGATGTGATGAAATATAAACAAGTCCTTTGTAGCTCGACCTTCTCTAGATGGATCGGTCACAGTGATGATGTTAATCAGAAAGATTGTTGAATAAGACTATGTGTTTCAATCATCATTTTTTCATTGATGTCAAACTTTCTATTTTTTGTTAAGACGGTTGCTTATATGTTTCAAGTACTATCGCTTAGTTGATTGATGAGGAGGATTTGATCAACAAGATGTAACAAAAGTACCTAGAGGAAAGATTGAGTCATGATTATGTAATGAAGTACAAGGATCAATTAAGATGGGGATAACATAATGTATTGATGATCTACTTGAGGTTACAAAATGGTTTGCTACATTTAGAAAGTTTAGAAAAATAATTTTAAAAAAGTTCATCTATCAAGCTTAACCAAGTGGATGGTAGGTGCCAAGAAAAGTTAGTTGGAGCCGAGTGAATGAACCTCTAGTGAATGATGAGTAAATTTTAGTTGATGTCAAGTGGTTTTAAAATTTATGTTGAGTGACACAATATTTGCTAAGCATCAGAAGATTGATAATGCCAAGCTACTACATTATGAAAAAGATGGAAGATTTGCCAAATAAAAGTCGACAAGTTTGTTTTCTTGGAGCTTGTGGATTAGGAGGAAGATAAGATTAATAAGATAGCAGAAAAGAATCTTATGTAAACCATTTTGGAGGTGAATTCAAATGGATTCTAGGAGAAGTTTCTATAGAAGACAAGATATGGGATAGATACATTGTATCCTACCTAATCTATCCAAAACCCTAATTTAGATGATAGATAATGAGTGGGAAAATTTTCTAATTTCTTGTATATAGGAATTTTTGTTCATGAAGCAAAAAGAGTTAGAAAGTTTGATGTGAGAATTTAATAAGGAGAAGGAGAAAAGGGGTTTTGCTTCATCAAGTGACCCAAGAGAATAATTTGCAATGGCAAGCAAAATTGAGAACTGAATAGAGATTTGTAATTTCCAAGTGAAGTTCTAAGTTATATCAGATCAAAGCTCTACTTTTACTTTCTAACAATTTTATCAATCTAGGGTAAATCCTTTGGAATAATGTTGAATTAAAAGTCATTGGAAAATCCTTTAATGGGGTGGCATTCCAAGTGAATGCTCTAAAGTCCTCTAACAAGACTCACTTTTAACAAGGTGATTGAAATCCCTTAACTAGGTCACACTTAATAGTGTGTATTGTAACCTTTAATAGGGTTAGTGTTTCACAAGACATCAACTTAGAATAGTGAAAAAGGAGTAGCATGTTATAGATGGTTTTTCCCAAATTGGGGTTCCATGTTAAATCATTGTGTCAAATATCCTGATGAATGTGTTGTGTTTCATGCTTTATATTTCTGCAAGATTGACTTGATAGTAACACATAAGTTTCAATTGATAAACAATGAATGCATGCATGTGTATGAATGTTTTATGGGTTCACTGAATTTTGATAAAAGTTTTATTTGAACATCTGGACCTTGAATAACTGATTCACCCCCTGTCTCTTAGTTATTCTAAAAGAATTCAAAAAATTGGTATCAGAGCCATTTTCTTAAGAGGATTAGTTTTAAGGTACTAGAAGCACAAAGATCAAGATGTCAAAAAGAAAAGTACCCAAGCTAAATAGAGATAACTTTCCTACATGGAAAAGTTTGATGAAGCTACATCTTGGAGGACTTGGAGATCATGCACAATCTTCCATTACAATGGAAAATGTTGATCCAATAGGAGTTCTATGTGCTAAAGATATGAGGAAAAAGAAAGAACACAATTAGGCAATGTTGGAGATTGCCTCTTCCCTAAGCTATGTCAAATTTGATGATATCAAAGGTCTTGACAGTGCAAAGAAGATGTGGGATGCCCTAACCACCATTTACAAAGGAGACAAAAATGTTCAAAGAGTCATGTCAAAGAGTCTCAGAGGAAAGCTTGATGACATGAGAATGGAAGAAGGTGATAATGTTGCTCAATATGTTGCTAGAATAAAAGAAGTTGTTAGTGCAATAAATGGTGCAATTGGTAAAATAGATGATGATACTTTGCTAAGCAAAGTATCGAGTACAATACTACCTATTTATGCCATTAGAGTTTCTACAATCCAAGAGTTAAGATGTATACCAGGAAATGATCAAACCCTTAAAGGTCTAGTAGGTAGATTCACTACTTTTGAGCTATCTAATTTTGACAATTACAATTTCAAGAGTATTGAATTAGCTTTCAAAGCTAAATTTTTATTGAAGGATTTTCAGGAGGTAAAGTAGAAAAAGAAGAAAAGAAAGATAAAATATGCATCCAATGACAACAACATAGATGAGGAAGACATTGAACAATTGGAAGTAGTACTAGCAAGAAGATTTCACAAAGGAAAAGGCAAGTTCAAAGGTAAGTTATCCACCATTTATTTCAATTTCAATGAAGTTGGTCATATTGTTGCAAGATGTATATAGAAGAAGAGCTATAGAGAAGGAAACAAGCACAAAAATAGAAGATAGGATGATGGGAGGGACTGTAGAGACAAAGGCAAGAAGTCATGCTACATTGTTGATGATCATGATTCTGATGAACATGATGATGAAGTGGTATATGTTTCAATGAAGGACACATCTAATGAGGATGAAGCAACAACAATTAAGACATCTGTGAAAAAGAATGATAAATGGATTGTTGATAGTGGATGCTCACGTCACATAACTAGAGAAAAAAGTAAGTTCATTATTTTAACTTGTTATGATGAAAATAGTGTAAGTTTGATGCACCAAGTTTGATAAAAGGAAAAGGATCTATCAAACTCACAGACAAGATTTCATGTGAAAATGCTTACTATGTTCAAGGATTGAATTATAACTTGTTAAATGTGTTACAATTGAATAATTTGGGATGCAAAGTTGAGTTTGAAAATAAAATTTCCAAGATATATGACACAAATGGAAACTTGATTGGAAAAGGTGATCAAACTAGAATTAATTAGTTCTATCTAGATATAGAAGATTCTACATGTCGTATTGTAAAACTTGATGACGTATGGCTTTGGCACTAATGCAGAGTGATACAGTGGAAGAATTATACTTCCTTACCCTTAAGAAACTAGGTTCTAATCACCAACAATTTCCTTCAAGATTCACCAAGAGTTATAACACTTAGAGATTTTTTATAGGGCTTCTCTCAACCTCTAGGACCTCTAACCAATCCTTGCAACACAACACACAACTTAGGATGGTGATCGAACAACAACTTTACAAAAATAGGGCTACTAGGCAAAACATAAAATTTTAAGGTTTTCACTTGAATAGTCTATGTAATCACTTAAATTATAATTGATTTTGATGAGGTTTAATACCCCTAACAACATATCCCAAGAACAAAACTTCACTCACTATAGCACTCCAATGATCCACCAAAGTACATAGTCCTAATAGGGCCCTAAAAGGCTTGGTTTTAAAAGGAGGACCAAAAGAATGGGTTCATGAATTAGGTATAGGGCTTAGAATCTCTTCTAGGGATTATTTAAACACCAAACCCACATTTACTTAGTTTATTTTCTTCACCTACAATTCTAACAACTCAAATTCCTACAATTTAGGGCCAAATACATGTGAATATTTGGCCTAGGGCTTGCAAGTAAAATTACCTCCCCTTAGTTTTTCAACTCCAAAATTTTGAATCTGTAAGAATAATCATAGGGCCTTCATTTCCATTGGGTTTTGTGCCATTTAAACTCTACTTATTAGAGCTATAGGTCCATTTGCACAAAACCCTCTTGAACCTATGGATTCTAGACTGTTTTTAGAAAAATGCTCTAACTTTTCTTAGAAATCACCAATGAACCTCAAACCAAGTGCATAGGATAGATGACTCAATAAAGTTTCTCCTTTGACCATTCAACCTTGTCTCCCAATCTGTACAACATGTGTGGAAGTGAGAATGCAGCAAATTTGAGACAAAAAACTAGTAAATTTTATTAATACTAGAAAAGATCTATACATCAGACCAACCTATTCTTTTGGGAAGGTTGGATGTTACATTTATATGCTTTCTTGACTAATTAAATACCATATAAATAGTTGGAATCAGTTCAAACTTCCTTCTCCCTTATTAGCAACTTTTTGACAAAATTGCTTAGCAACTTTTGTTGCACTCTTGCAATTTTTCAAACCAAAAAGCCCTAAGACTTTTAAACTTACCTAAGATTTATCTAAACCTATTCTAAGGTCTTTTCAACCTTATTTGGAGTATATTCATTATTATAGAACTATTTTTTCCCTTATAGGTCTCTAAGGATTCATGGTTTATATGAACACCAAATGAACCTTGAGCCTTTACCAATGGGCTTGTTATGACATGATCTTATTCCTAATACCTAAAAACCTTATTAACTTGTTGAAGAGACACATAGGAAGGTGGTAAAGTACAAAACCCTTGAAAATTCTTCATGAAGACCTTGAATTCCTTAATTTCCCTATACGATGCTTACCTCCTCAAAAGAACTCAAGTCCCTTGAGTGGGTATTGTGTCCAACTGATACCATGCCTTATCAATCTCTATTTGAGTCATCCAAGTGGCATCTTCATTAGGTGTGTCTTTCCATTTGACTAGATATGAATAATAGATGCCTCTCCTTGTTTTCTTTTTAACCTTCCAATCCAAGATGCATTCAATCTATGGTTTAGTTACCTTTGGAAACTGAGAAATATCAGCACTATCCATATGACTTATGCCTGCATCACAAAAATCTGTAGGTGGCTTATATGCATAAAGATCAAAAATATTAAAGATGGGAGAAAGGCCTATGTTTGGTGGAAGATCAATCTTGTATGCATTATTTCCACATTTCATAAGTACTTTGAAAGGTCCTACTTTATTCATCAACAACTTAGTATATTGTTGTTGGAATATCTTATTGGAAAGAATGCTTCTGAGAGGGTGTGTGTGTGTTGGGGGGGGGGGGTGAATTAGAAGTACTAGCTTTCTAATAGTTTCAAATCCTTAATAATATATCTTTGAAATGAACATGCATGCATGTAAAAACTAAGTGATCATGAGAAACAAATATGCATCACCCCATAACACTTGAGATTTTAGTAACCCAAAAACTCTCCAAAAATAAGAAGGTAAAACTAGGGTGGGGATGATAACCACAAAATCATAGTAGTAATAATGTTTGACCACTTCTGATGGTCTGCCCTGTTAAAGGCATACCCTGTCAAAGGCTTTACACTGTATCAATAGTGACCTGGTTAAAGGATTTACAAACACTTTACATGAAGTGTTACCCTGTCAAAGGATTTAGTCAACTAGTTAAAGGATCTACAAAATAATGGCTAAGTTAACCTATCACCATAGGGTTTTCTTTCTAATACAATTGTTGGAGAGTATTAGGTATAATAAACCTGATAGCTTACAATCCTTTGATTGCTGAATACAGGAACTTGATCTGCTTTCTTTGATCTTGATCCTTTATGATATAATACTTTTTTTCTCTGAAAATTAGTTTTCCTTTCACACCCTTGTCCATCCACTTCTATGGAATGAGATTTTTTCTTCCTTATAAAGGCACTCGAAGACTTAGGGTTAGTTATGGATATATGATCCATATTGAATCTTTGTTTCCCACTTATTCCTTGCACTTTTATCATTGGTTGCATGCCTTATCCATTTTTCTTATTGGCTACATGAAGATTTCATAGGAAATATAAATGATTTGATATGTCATCTATGGAAATGGTTTTCATCTGAGTTTGTGAAGTTTCAAACTCATATGTTGATTTTGAGTTACTTGGCACTTACTATAACTCGGCTCTTGTATATTGCTCAGTACATAGATCATGCTTGGTACCTGTAGTCGCTTGGCACTCGATCTTCACTCGATACCTGAAGACTGCTCGACACCTGATGAATTTCCTAACTCGGTACATGTTGTGGTTTGGCATACACAGTGTACTAGGCTTCAATATAGAAAGTGGTTAAGTGTGTTGGCACTCAAGTGTCAAAACCATTTTTAGACTAACAATCTCCCCCTTTGACATGAGTGCCAAAAACACTTAACTGAGCAATATTTATTTGATCTTATGAGTACATTTACTGATTTGCTTGGTATATATATAGAGGTTTAACAAAAAATTTGTAACTTTGTAGCTTACAATATATATACCTTAAAATTATTATAACTCTTATAACTCCCCCTAAGTTGATCATGCTTATAACTCCCCCTAAGTTGATCATCCCAATGTCTTGTGCTATTATGCCTAATGTTCTCTTTAACATATCTTCATAATATTATCTCCCTCTTAGAATATTATCTCCCCCTTTTTGATACTGATGTCAAAGGGTCCTAAATAGTAATGCCATGCTTGGTCAAAAATGTCTTGTTTACCTCAAGGAGTATTTGGAGAGCTACATCCCAGTTATTTAAGGCAATATCCAATGACTTTTGTTGGATTGAAAGCTCTGCTGTGAGATCAACAAGTCCTTCATGTGTAGAAATATTTGGATCCTTCTGCAGGACTATTTCTGCATACATTTTCTCCTTGTATAATATTTCTAAGTGAGGAGTAATGGAGGCTTGAATTTGCATCAGCTTTTCTTTTATAGTGGCCTCTTCTGCTGATAATGCGGCTAATTCCCTTTGAGTGTGTAATGTTTGAGCAAATTTCTTTTCACTCTGTGTAGGGTCTGAGGGTAGTTGTGTGTTGGAGAGCTTTAATTTACTCTCAAGGTTCAAAATTTTCTAATTTATTTCTTATGTGAACCTAGATAAATCACACAAGTTGATATAAAGGGAAAATATGTTCCCTGATACACCTTTTACATTTTCCAATTTCTTGGCTTGGTCAACCTATCCCAAAATTATCTTTTTAGCTATTTTCTTATTGGATTTGCCTACAAACTTCTTTTCTGACCATTCCATTAGTTTTACATTAGTATCATGGTCTTCATTATTTACTTGGTCAACTATATCAGATAATTGCTCAAGTATTGGCCTGTTTGCATCTGGAGATTGAAGACTAAATGCATCCATGAATATATCTTTTATTTCATTCATTGCCTATTTGTATTTGTAGTCTTTCCTCATTGCCTCTTGTCTTCTTCTCTTATCCAATACACTTTGTATTTCATTCATCTTTTCCTCATTTAGAGTGCTTGAATCATAATAGGGTATTTTGATTTCTTCATCAAGCTCAGGAATACCATAATGGATGGTCCTAGCTACCCTAGTAGAACTTGAACTTAGTGTACTAACATGTAAGGTCATTGTTTCAGTACTCTGCTTATTACTGGGTTTGGTGGGAGTTCCTGTTTTAGGTAATTCAACCAAAGTTTGTATTGCAGACTCCACCTTAAAGGAGTACTTGCTGTCTAAACTATTGTTCCTATGACTACCATTCCTAATCTTCTTACATAATGTATCAATTGAAGATTTAGGAGGACTTACCTTTTCAGTCTGATCTTCTTCATCAGTATCAGGTTGGGCCACATATCTTTTCCTTTTCTTTGGCTCTTCCTGTGCCTTTATGTTTTTCTTCTTTGTGGCTTCCTCTTTAGCCTTTTGAGTAGAGGCCCTTTTTGTAGCTCTAGTTGTTGGCTTCTTAGGAATTTGCATGGTAGCTTTCTTTAGTGAAGGCTGAGAAGTAGGAGGTGTCTTTGTTTTCCTTCTGATGACTTTTCCTCTGATGGGTGCTTCCTTGGTTTGTGCTTCCTTGGTACTCTCATCTTTCTCAAGTGGCTCTTGTACTGGCTCACCTTCTTCTTCCCCTTCACTAATTTCTTCATCTTTACCTTCTGCACTTGATTCTCCAACACCAAATTTCTTCTTTATCTACTTTACCAGCTTGTCCTTTTTCTTTATTGCTAAGGTTGTCTTGAGTTCTATAACAAATTTTGATTTTACAGTGTCATATGTTCCAGATGCCTTGGCAGATTTGTCCATTTCCTCTGCAAGTAAAGCTGTGATGGCTATTGAAGCTTGATCAACATCAAGCTCATATCCCAATGGTCTAAGCCATCTTGTTCTTGGAAGGACTTCTTGAATGTAAGTGTAATCAATATCAACAAGAAAACATGTCATTTATATGCTTTTCTTCCAGTGAAACTGGTATTGTCATTCTGTTCTTCATTGCATTTTTGAAATCCTCATAATAGATAGACATTTGATCATCAAAGATATCTCCCATTTGTGTAATGAAATCATTAATTTGATCAATAATGGTTTTCCTTTGACTCTAGTTGACTTTTCCAAATGAAAGGAATTCCTTCATTATATAGAAGAACATACAAACTAACATTGAACCAAATTTACACTATGCTCCCTTGGACTTTCTAATAGCTCCATGATTTTCATTTATCAATTGCAACAAGAGCTTTGCAATGTCATAAGTGTGGTCTTTCTTTACAAGTTTATGTGTCACATCTACTACTATGCAGGGTACACTGTTTAACCTGCTAGATTGGTAAATCTTATGATTTGTGATCCTTACAGCAAAGTCTAGAAGGGGATCAGTTATGGTGTCTATATTCATGCCTCTATTTTTCCACTTTGCACCTATGTTCTTCTCAATTGTTTCCTTTTCACTTCTCAAAGTTTTTGGCCAATCTAGGGTTGGAAAACTAGTAACCCTATGAACCATCTTCTCAGTAATCTTGACTTGCCCTTGTTCTAACCAGAATGATCCATCATGGATTCTACTTAGTATAATGCGTATCCACTCATTTTTTAATATGATTGGAAAAACTAGGGCTTTGGTTAAACCCTTCTTTTCTATGACAAAAAACTCATTTTTCAAAATACCATTTTCACAAAGTTTGTCATAGGCATTAAATATTTCCAAATCTCCTATGGCTCCTATTTTACAATTATAGCATTTTCGCACATCCTAAACCATAACAACTTTTTTAGGGATGGTGAATAGGGCACCAACGGGATCATTTTTGTATGCAACCTTTGGTATAGGTCTAAACTTAGGTTGCTTTACTTCATTGCTGACAAGTTGAATCTCATGGCTCATTTTCTCTTGGGTCATTTTGGAACTAGACACCATTTATATCCAAACTAGGGTTTTAATGATTAATGTAAATTTCTCAAACTATAATACTTGGCACTTGAAGGAAATACCTAGATAGATACTTAAATCGCTTGGGTAGACGTTGAATTACTACAAATCACTAGTTGAAATCTTGAAAGTTTCTCAGCCATGCTCAAGGAAATCAATCTTCATTTTAATGGCTCAAGAATGAATCTATTTTTACTTTTAAGTGGAAAAAGAAAATTTTGCATTTAATGCATTTTAGTACCTACACCTTTCACTCAGCTTCTGAATGTTTTTCAACTCGACTTCCACTCAGTAGCTATACTCGACATCTACTTACTTTATTGCTAACTCGGCATCCCAAGTAGTTTCACTCGGCATCCAAAGACAACTCGGCATCATTGTTCAAGTTTAGTCTTAGCATCTTATCTTATGCTTATTTCTTCTTTTCAATGCTTCTTTGTCTTGGGACTGATGTATGATACAACTTTGTATATCACTCCCATATATCTCTCTTATGATTAAATTGATGAAGTGTGATCACTTGACCCATTAGGTGAAGTGATCCCTTTGCTTGATGAACTACACTCATCTTTCTTTTTCCAAGTTTTATTCATTTGTCCTCTTATGACATCAATCTTTTCTTTTCCTTTGTTGGCTTCAGTATTTGGTTCTTTGGACATTGTAGGACCAATTTTTAAGCAACTGAAACATGTGGTTTGACTCAACCATCTTTTATAGTTCCCCTTGAAATGTGTTCTTATGGAATTTTTAGGGTACATGTCCATATTCTTGACAATAGTGAGAACTGTACCTAGTGTTATAATCCCAATGGTAGTGACTTTCATTCCCTTTTGCTGGTTGATTTTATGTCCACATAGGCTTTGATCTACATTCAAATGCCCTATGTCCATCAAATCTTTGTGTTCTTGGGATTTTGTGTTTGTAATCTTGTTTCATATGTCCTTGCATGTTGCACTTGTGATAGTAACTCTTGCTTTTGTATGTGTTTGGCTGATTGATTTTTCTACTATTGCAAATATTAGTAGTATGTCCCTTTTTATTACAGTAATGATAAGTGGGTTTAGAATTTTTACCTTTGTCACTTCTTTGCTCAACACTCTTTGATGATTCACCAACTTCAGCACTGTTGTATCCGAGTCTTGATGTATCATGGGCTGATTTTGGGAATTTCAGCAATTGTTCAAAGTATTTTCTAGCTTTGCTTGACTTGTTGAGATTTTCTGCTAACTCTTTTTCTCTGTTCAATTCATTCTACAATTGTTCATTCTGCATCCTCAAAGTAGAGATCTCAATATCATTCATATTAAGTTCATGATGAAGATTCATCACTTGAGCAAGTATATCCATCTACATATTTGAGACCCTTGTTAATTCAGTACATTTTTCCTCCAGTCTATTTGCAAGATTTCTTTTGTCATCTTCCATCATGATTATGTCCTCAACTACTATTTTCTTTTGTTCAGTGATTTCACATAACATTATGGCATGTGATTCATGTTCCATCTTGAGAGATCTTATTTCTTTTGCTTGAACTTTGATTTTCTCCATTAGTTCTATTATTGCTGCATCAAATTCTTTAATGTCTCCATTGGAAAATACTTGTGTGGTATCAATCTCCTTGTAGTGTATGTCATTTTCAGCTATGGCTATCTCCTTTCTTCTTTTCAAATATTTTCTTAATTCCACTCTAGCTTCCTCTACTTTTTGTAGAGTGAGATGCACATCTATCACCTAGTTTTCAATGATCTTTCCAAGTTTGAAAACTTCCATCTTTAGATCTTTTCCTCCAAGCTGTTAGGCTCCTTTTTGAGAGAAATTGGGCTCTGATACCAATTGTTTGAATATCTTATTGGAAAGAATTCTTCTAATAGGGGGGAGGAGGGGGGCGGGGGTGAATCAAAAGTACTAGCTTTCTAATAGTTTCAAATTAATAACATATCTTTGAAATGAACATGCATGCATATAAAAATTAAGCAATCATGAGAAACAAATATGCATCACCGCATAACACTTGAGATTTTGGTAACCCAGAAACCATTCAGAAATAAGAAGGTAAAATTGGGGTGGGGATGATATGCACAAAATCACTATAGTAATAATGTTTGATCACTTCTGATGGTCTACCCTGTTAAAGGCTTGCCCTATAAAAGGCTTTACACTATATCAATAGTGACCTGGTTAAAGGATTTACAAACACTTTACATGAAGTGTTACCCTGTCAAAGGTTTTAGTCACCTAGTTAAAGGATCTACAAAATAGTAGCTAAGCTAACCTATCACCATAGGGTTTTCTTTCTAATACAAGTTCTTGAAAGTATTAGGTATAATAAACTTGATAGCTTACAATCCTTCGATTGCTGAATACAAGCACTTGATCTACTTTCTCTGATCTTGATCCTTTATGATTTGATACTTTTTTTCTCTGAAAATTAGTTTTCCTTTCACACCCTTGTCCATCCACTTCTATGCAATGAGATTTTGTCTTCCTTATAAAGACACTCAAAGACTTACGGTTAGTTATGGATCTACAATCCATATTGAACCTTTGTTTCCCACTTATTCCTTGCACTTTTATCATTGGTTGCATGCCTTCTCCATTTTTCTTATTGGCTGCATGAAGATTGCATAGGAAATATAAATGATTTGATATGTCGGTTATGAAAATGGTTTTCATTAGAGTTTGTGAAGTTTCAAACTCATATGTTGATTCTGAGTTACTTGGCACTTATTGAAACTCAGCTCCTATATATTTCTCAGTACTTAGATCATGCTCAGTACCTGCAGTCTCTTGGAACTTGATCTTCACTTGGCACTTGAAGACTGCTCGACACCTGAAGATCACTCGCCACCTAATGAATTTCCTGACTTGGCACACACTGTGGCTCGGCATACTCAGCTTTAATGTAGAAAGTGGTTAAGTGTGTTGGCACTCAAGTGTCAAAACCATTTTTAGACTAACAATTGCCCCTTTGGTAGTCTCTCCTTTTTAAGATGTATCATGACCAAGTCACCTACTTTAAATTTAAGATATCTTCTCAGTTTATTTGCACGTTCCTTATACTTTTCTGATGACATTTGTAATATATCCTTTACTTACTTTTGAATATCTTTCATAACTTGTGCAAAATCTTGTGCTTGTGCACTTTTTCTCTCCATATCCCTAATGTCTCTAAGTTCTATAATACCTCTAGGATGATTTCCATACACAATTTGGAAAGGGGTCAAGCCTATGCTCTTATTCACTGAATCATTGGATGAATACTCTATCTGGGACAAGATTATGCCCCATGATCCTCCATATTGTTGGGTTAGGCATTTCAACAAGTTACTAGCTAGGGATCTATTGATAACCTCTATTTTCCCATTAGATTATGGGTGATAGGTTGATGAAAAGCTTAGGTTGGTTCCTAGTTTCTTCCAAAAAGTTCT
Organism: Cupressus sempervirens; assembly: GCA_028749045.1. Classification (NCBI taxonomy): domain Eukaryota; kingdom Viridiplantae; phylum Streptophyta; class Pinopsida; order Cupressales; family Cupressaceae; genus Cupressus; species Cupressus sempervirens. The sequence goes on along the minus strand of CM053792.1, from coordinate 679,254,282 downwards.
CCAAAAGTGTCCTATGAACTTAAGATCCCTATCTAATATGATGGACATTCGTAAGCCATGTAACCTTACTACTTCTTTAAAGAATAGGCTAGCTATATGAAATGCATCATGTGTTGTTCTACAAGGTATAAAGTGTGCCATTTTTGAGAACTTATCAACAACTACAAAGATGTTATCATTCCCTAATTTAGTCCTTGGTAATCCTAATACAAAATCCATACTTATAGAATCCCAAGGTTTGCATGGTGTGGGTAATGGAGTGTATAACCCTACATTGGAAGTGTGTCACTTAGCTTTTTGGATAAGCAAATAACCATCAACAAATTTTCTAGCCTCTGATTGAATTTTAGGCTAGCAGTAAAATCTTTTTACATTTTCTAGGGTCTTATCTAGGCCAACGTTCCCTGAAATGCTCCCACAATATTTCTCCTTAATTATGTTTTCCCTACAAGACCCCCTTCGTACACAAAGTTGCCCACCTTTAAATAACAACCCCTCTTGGATGAGGTATTCTGCAAAATTAGTATGATTATTATCTCCCATTTCCTAACATGTCTTGTATATTTCCTTGAAATCTTCATCATTTGGATACATCTCCTTCATGATAGAGATTCCAACACTTTCAAGCTCTATTCTTTGTACCATGAGGTTCCTCCTACTTATGGAATCAACAACCTTATTGACTATACTCTTTTTTTGCTTAATGGAGAAGGTATAGGGCTACATAAATTCCATCCATTTAATGTGTCTTTGACTAAGCTTGTCCTATCTATTCAAGAAACTTAAAGCCTGATTGTCAGTAAATACAATGAATTCTTTTGGAAGTAGATGATTTCTCCACCTTTTTAATGATTGCACCATTGCATAAAGTTCTAGATTATATACTAAATACTTTTATTTTGCATCATTTAATTTTTCACTAAAAAAGGCCACTAGCCTACCTTCCTGACTTAGAACTCCCCCTATAGCTTTGGTGTTGGCATCACATTCTACTATAAAGATCTTATTGAAATCAAGGAACCGTAGGATAGGTTCTTGGAATATCTTTTCTTTGAGTGTTTCAAATTCTTTTGCTACTTCATTAGTCCAAACAAATTGACATTTCTTTCCTCCTTTTATAGTGTCTATCATAGGTGCATAGACCCGAAATCCTTAACAAATTTCCTATAAAAGTTGCAAAGTTCATGGAAGCTTTTGACCTCTGATGGGTTCTTAGGAGGTGGCCGATTGAGAATGGCTTCTATTTTGGATGGATCCATTTTAAGGTAGCCTTTAGAGATAACAAAACCCAAGAATATGAGTTCTTCCTTCATGAAAGTGCATTTTTCAAGGTTTATCTTAAGCCCTTCTTCATGTAACCTCTTTAGAACTTGATCTATATGCCTTAGGTGTTATTCTTTGTCTTTATAAAGATTATGATGTAATCAAGATAGAAAACCACAAATTTGTTCAAGAAGGGCTTGAGGACCTCATTCATGAGCCTCGTAAATGTACTAGGTGCATTTGATAGCCCAAATGGCATTACAAGCCATTCATAAAGCGCTTTTGTGGTTTTAAAAGTTGTCTCCCATTCATCCCCCCCTCTTATCCTAATTTCATTTTACCCAATTTTAAAATCCACCTTGGAGAAGTAGTTTGCTCCACCTAGACAATCCAAAAGGTCTTCCATCCTTGGCATTGGGAATCTATATCTTATAGTAATCTTGTTGATAGTCCTAGAGTCTATACAAAGCCTCCAAGTGCCTTCCTTTTTGGGTGCTAACATAGTAGGGATAGCACAAGGGATCACACTCTTCCTAATCAACCCTTTAGAAAACAAATCTTCAATTTTCCTTGCAGTCTCTGCATTTGGTTTTGGGTTCAGTTTATATGCAGCCTTATTAGGCAATGTAGCACCAAGGATAAGATCAATTCAATGGTTAACCTATATATTAGGTGGCAAGGAGGTTGGAATGCTATTTGCAAAAATCCTATGATATTGTTCTAAAAAATCCCTCACATCCTTAGGACCAACATTTTCCCACCATTGTCCTTTCTTAGGTTTTTCTTGGGGTTTTACTACAATCTCCTTTTTGGGTCTAGTTACTATGGAAAAGCATGGAGTGTCCTTCTCCCTTAAGGTCTACATGAATTTTTTCTCCCCTACCAAGGAAATATTGTTAACCACATGATCTAACTTTCCATCATCAGATAAGGGGTTCATCGTATAGTTTATGCTTCCCTTGGTTATGGTGTACACATTGGTCTCCCCATCATGCTTGTCTTTGACATCATACTACCATGGTCTCCCTAGTAACAGATGGAAATCATCCATATTTGTGACATCATAAAGGATATTATCTACATACTCTCCTACAGTGAATTCTAGCCATACTTTCTCATTGACAAGAGTTTGCTTCTCCTTACTAAGCCAAGATGCCTTATAGGGACAAGGATGTGGTATCTTTTGCAAATTTAACTTATTAACCATCTCCCTAGATTCTATATTATCTATTGATCTAGAATCTACAATCACTTTACATACCTTTCCTTTGACCTTGCAAGTTGTCTAGAATAGGGCCTTCCTTTGTGATGGTTAAATAGGGTTGGGCACCTTCAAAAGTGTTCTTTGTAGCATTAGACATTCACCAATCTCTAGATTTGCAGGCCTAGAAGCAGTGGAATGGTAGGAGGAGATGCTTTGGCCATCTTGTTCTTATTGCAGCAATTGAACTCTCCTATCTCCTTGCCTAGGATTTTCTCCAAGTTTTTGAGGGAATCTAAAGGACTGATGTCCTATTTGGTTGCATGTAAAGCATTTCTCAGTGAACATATTTCCTCCCCTTCCTCTACCATTTCCTCCTCTTCTATGGTTATTAGATCTCCTACCTTTGAAAGTGCCTCTACTACTAAACTAATTTTTAGAATTTTGATTCTTCCCTTCTTCCTTGGACTGATTACCTTTCCCTTGGAACCTTCCTCTCTTCCTCTAAAATTACTTCCTCTTCCCTTATTGAAACTAGACTCTCCTCTCCTCTTTTTTTTTTCTTCAATCTTCAAGGCCAAATTGAAACATTGATGAATGGAGTCAATGGAAATCAAGGTTGGTTCATCTTGAATTCTATATTTTAGGCCATTTATATATCTTTCCAACTTTTGTTTATTGGTCTCATATACCTTTTCTCTAAGAGTTAAATTGTGAAAATCTTGGGTGTATGTACTAATATCCATATCCTTTTGATTGATATTGTGCATTTTCTGATGGATTAGGACCTCATAGTCCTCAGGGATGAATTACTTCCTAATCTTTGCCTTCATTCTCTTCCATGTGTTGATCTACTCCTTTCCTTCATCTTCTCTTTCACTTTGCAAAAAAATAAACCAACTAAGGCCAGGGCCCTTGAGTTTTGTCTTTGCCAACTTGAACCTCTAAATTCTAGGGACCTAATCAAACTCAAAATGATTGTCTAATGCCTCCAACCAATCCATGCACTCATCTAGATTCAATTTTCCATGAAAAGTTAGTAAGTCTCCTCCTTTCACCAATACTCTTTCCAAGGCTTGCAAGAGTGGCCTTTGATCCATTGTAATCTACTCCTCATAGGGCTCCCTTTCAACTTCCTCTTCCTTTGATTCATCACCATATCCTTTTATCATCCTACCCTTGAGTTTCTCCAACTTCCTCTTCATGTTCCTATTTTCCTCCCTCACTGCTCTACTCTAAACCATTTGTTCTTTTACAAGTTTGGCCAACTCAACATTAGTGATCCTTAGAGGGATCTCCCTCTCACCTTCTACACTTTCTAATATTTTGTCACCAAAAACTAACATACAAGATCCAACCATAGGCTCTTATACCACCTGATGCAGAGTGGCACAGTGGAAGAATACTACTTCCTTACCCTGAAGCAACTAGGTTCTAATCACCAAAAATATCCTTCAAGACTCACCAAGAGTTCTCACACTAAGAGATGTTTTCTAGGGCTTCTCCCAAACTCTAGGACCTCTAACCAATCCTTTCAACACAACCCACAACTTAGGATGGTGACCAAACAACAAATTTGCAAAAATAGGGCTACTAGGTAAAACATGAAATCACTGAAAGAATAATGGATTTTTATGAGGTTTAATACCCCTAACAACATATCCCAAGACAAAAACTTCACTCACTCTAGCACTCCAAGGATCCACCAAAGTACAAAGTCCTAATAGGGCCCTAAAAGACTTGGTTTTCAAAAGAGGACCAAAATAATGGGTTCATGAATTAGGTAAAGGGCTTAGGATCTCTTCTAGAGACTATTTAAACACCAAATCCACCTCTACTTAATTGATCTTCTTCACCTACAATGCTAACAACTCAAATTCTTACAATTTAGGGCCAAATAGATGTGAATATTTGGCCTAGGGCTTGCAAGTAAAATTACCTCCCATTGGTTTTTCAACTCCAACTTTTTGAATCTAAAAGAACACTCCAAGGGCCTTCATTTCCATTGTGTTTTGTGCCATTTTAACTATATAGATTAGAGCTATAGGTCCATTTGCACAAAACCCTCCTGAACCTAAGGTTTTTGGATTGCTTTTAGAAAAATGCTTTAACTTTTCTTAGAAATCACCAATGAACCTCAAATAAAGTGCATAGGATAGAGGAATCAATAAAGTTTCTCCTTTGACCATTCATCCTTGTCTCCTAATCCATACAACATGTGTGGAAGTGAGAATGCAGAAAATCTGAACCAAAAAATTAGTAAATTTTATTAATACTTGCAAAGATCCATACATCAGAACAACTTGTTCTTTTGGGAAGGTTGAATGTTACATTTATATGCTTGATTGACCAATTAACTACCATAGATATAGTTGGAATTTGTTCAAACTTCCTTCTCCCTTATTATAAACTTTTTGACAAAATTGCTTAGCAACTTTTGTTGCATTTTTGCAATTTTTCAAACCAAGAAGTCCTAAGACTTTTAAACTTACCTAAGACTTATCTAAAGCTATTCTAAAGTCTTTTCAACCTTCTTTGGAGTATATTTGTTATTCTAAACCTATTTTTTCCCTTATAGATCTCTAAGGATTCATGGTTTATATGAACACCAAATGAACCTTGAGCCTTTACAAATGGGCTTGTTATGACATGATCTTATTCGTAATACCTAAAAACCTTATTAACTTGTTGAAGAGACACCTAGGAAGGTGGTAAAGTATAGAACCCTTGAAAATTCTTCATTAAGACCTTGAATGCCTTGAGTGCCCTGCACCTATCACAAAAGATTATGTCATGTTAATTTTGATAATCTGATTAGTATGAATAACATGAAAGTAGTTAGAGGTTTTCCTAAGTTGAAGAAACCTAATAATATCATATGTAAACAATGTTAGCTAGGCAAGATGAAAAATTCAAACTTTAAAAGTAAAGCTTCTACCTCTAAAGAAATACTAGAAATTGTTCATACTGACTTGTGTGGACCTATTGAAGTGCAAATCTATAGACGAGATAAGTACATAATTCTATTTGTTGATGATTACTCTAGGATAATGGTAGTCATGTTTCTAAAGCAAAAATCTGATGATTTTCAAATGTTTAAGTGGTACTTGCCAAGACTTGAAAGAATAAATAGGTTTATAATGGATTGTGCCAGAACACTTATGATGGTGAAGAATTTTTCTCTAAAATACTAAAGAGAAGTTGTAAGTACTATTGTATATACCTTGAATCGTGTGCAAATTAGGAAAGGTACTCATTCAACATCTTTTGAACTATGGTATGGAAAGCCACCTAATGTGAAATAATTTAAGGTATTTGGAAGCAAATGTTATATTTTTAAACATGTTAGGAGTGGAATGTTTGATGCAAAAAGTGAAGAAGGTATATTTCTTGGTTACTCCACAAGAAGTAAAGCTTACAAGTGTTTAAATACTAACACTAACAAAATTGTGGAAAGTGAAAATGTGAATTTTGATGATTTTATAGAAGTACATGAGGATGAATCTATGAAAGAACCAAAAGAATACAAATCATTTGTATACTTCTGTGAAGGAATGCCCACTGAAGAAGAAGATGCTACAAATCAATTTGCAAACCAATAGCAAGTCTCAATAACTATCAAGTCACAACCTATGAATTCTGACCTATATTGAGATGTCAAGTTGCAAAATGAAGAAAATGAACATTCTAATTCTGAGATTAGTATACATGAAAGAGATGCTAAAATACCTCACAGAGATGTACATAGTGACACTAAAGGTAAGAGACAAAATGTAGTTACAAGAACTGAGCCAAGATTATCCAAATATGTCAAAAGACATCATCTTTTAGATCAAATCATTGGAGACAAAGATGCAAGACCAATGACAAGAAATAGATTGAGAGATGAACCATGTTTGCTAAGCATAAAGGAACCTAAGACAACTAAAGATGTATTGGAAGATGATGACTAGTTCAAGGCTATGGAAGAATAAATTCAATAGATAGAGAAGAACAAAATACAAAGTCTAGTTTCTAGACTAGAAGAAAAGAATGTGATTGGCTCAAAATGGGTATTGAAAAACAAGCTAGATGAGAATGGTGAGGTGACAAGGAACAAAGCAAGACTAGTTTGCAAAGGATATGCACAAGAAGAATGAATTGACTATGGTGAGACATTTTCCCCTATTGCAAGAATGGAAGGAGTGAGAATTCTATTTGCTTATGTTGCATTCAAAAGTTTTAGAGTTTATCATATGGATGTTAAATCTACATTTCTAAATGGCACACTAGAAGAGGAGGTCTACATAGAATATCCAAAATAATTTGTTGATAAAAATAACAAGAACATGGTATGTAGACTACACAAAGCCTTATGTAGATTGAAACAAGCACCAAGAGCATGGTATGCGAGACTTCATACTTATCTTGTGAAGATTAGATTTGAAAGGATTGATGATAAAAAAAATTGTACATGAAGATAGATAAGGACAAAGGTATACTATTATCTAAAATATTTATTGATGATATTATATTTAGAGGTCAAAATGCTTTGTGTAAGGATTTCACAAATCAAATGAAGCAAGAATTTGAAATGTCAATGTTTGGTGAGATCAAATTCTTTGTGGGACTACAAGTATATCAGATTAAATATGGTATATATATATATATATATATATATATATATATATATATATATATCACTTAGTCAAAATATGTCAAAGATATATTTAAGGCATTTGGACAAGAGAATTCCAAACTAGTAAGTACACCTAAGGTGATAGGACTCAAGCTATCAAAGAATGATGATTCGGCTTAGGTGAATCAAACATTATATAGATCCATGATTGGAAAACTGCAATATGTAGTACATAGCAGACCTGATATTGCATTAGTTGTGGGAATAGTTGCAAGATTCTCTGCTAATTCTAGAGAGAATCACTTGATGGTTGTAAAAAGAATAATGAGATACTTGAAAGGAACATAAGAGTTTGGTTTGTACTATAAAAGAATGAAAAGTTTGAATTGAGAGCCTACATTGATGCTGATTGGGCTAGAAACAATGATGATAGAAAAAACACCAGTGGAAAAGCATTCTTCTTAGGTAAAAGACTAGTTACATGGACTAGCAAGAAGTAGAGTTGTACTTCCCAATCTACTGCCAAAGAAGAATTTGTTTTTGCTACTATTAATTACACAAACATTGTATGGATCAAACAACTACTTAAGGGAATAAAGGAAGAAATCATAGAGCCAGTGACACTTTAGTGTGATAATACAAGTGATATCAATATATCAAAGAATCCTATGATACATACAAAGACAAAGCACATTGCAATCAAGTATCATTATGTAAGGGAATTGGTTCAAGATAAAGAGGTGAAGATAGAATATATTAACACAAAGGAGCAAATTGTTGATATCTTCCCAAAAATATTACCTAAGGATGCTCATGATTATCTAAGAGGAAAACTAGGGATGATACCCCTATCAAAGGCTATGTGAGAGACAAAGGGAGTGCCCTAAATCAAACAAGATAAAATTCATTTAATAAAAGTTGATGCAGTGGATCTTACTTTAGGAATTGCCTAAAGTAATCATAGAATTGGAACTACAAATCAGTCACAAAAAAGGTGATAGAGGGAGAAATTGGAGAACCTGTGAAAGCCTATACCTGCATATATTAAAGATGCCAATTGTTTAGTATATGTATTAGGCATGGTTGTCAAAGAGGGAGAAAGTACATTAAATTGATCAAGTGCAAGAGGAACAATGGAGAAAGTACATCATCAAAAGATCAAGAAAGAAAGAGGGAGAAATAGCGAAAATTGATCAGAGAGGGAGAAATAGCAAAAATTCATCAGAGAGGGAGAAAGCAATAAAAGAAAGGATCATTATAAGAGGGAGTTATATTTTGTAACCTAATCAGAAGAAGGAATTTGTTTATAGAGGGAGAAATTTTAATACAAGTTTTCCTTTTGGTATTGTCTTACTATTTTGACCTAGTTAGTTTGATTGAACAAGATATTCATCATTTGTTGACCTAGTTGATCAATTTGGTTTTCCATCAATGCCAAAGTGGGAGATGTTTGATCAGAAAGATTATTGAAGAAGATTATGTGTTTCAATCATTATTTTTCCAGTGATGTCAAACTTTCTATTTGCTGGTAAAACAATTGCTTATATGTTTCAAGTACTATCACTTACTTGATTGATGAGGAGGATTTGATCAACAAGATGTAACAAAATTACCTAGAGGAAAGGTTGAGTTATGATTATGTAATGAAGTACAAGGATAAATTAAGATAGTGATAAAATAATGTATTGATGATCTACTTGAGGTTACAAAATGGTTGGCTACACTTAGAAAGTTTAGAAGAATAAGTTAAACAAAGTTCGTCTGCCAAGCTTGACCAAGTGGATAGTAGGTGCTGAGAAAAGTTAGTTCAAGCCAAGAAAAATGTCAGTTAGAGCTAAGTGAAAGAAAATTCTAGTGGATGCTAAGAAAGAAATTAGATGCCAAGTAAATTTTTGTTGATGTTGAGTACCAGTAAAATCTAGTTGATGCCAAGTGATTTTACAGTTAATGCCAAGTGATGCAGTGTGTGCCAAGCATGAGAAGATCAATAATGTCAAGCTGCTCCATTATAATAAAGATTGAAGATTTGCCAAATAAAACCTAACAAGTTTATTTTCTTGGAACTTGTGAATTAGGAGGAAGATAAGATTGATGAGATGGTGGCACAAAATCTTATGTAAACTATTTTGCAAGTGAATTCAAATCTATTCTAAGAGAAGTTTCTAGAGAAGACAAGATATGGGGTAGATACATTGTATCCTACCTAATCTATCCAAAACCCTAATTTAGAAGATGCAGAATGAGTGAGAAAATGTTCTAATTTCTTTATATAGGAATGTATGGTCATCAAGTAAAAAGAGTTAGAGAGTTTGATCTAAGAATCTGAGAAGGAGAAGGAGATAAGGGGGTTTTTCTTCAACAAGTGACCCAAGAGAAGAATTTGCAATAGCGTACTAAGAAAGAAGGCTTAAGAGGATGAATGCTTGTAGAGTGAACAAGTTGTTAGAGCTACAAAGAATGGAAGCCAAGAATAATTGAGGACTGAATAGAGATCTGTAATTTACAAGTGAAGTTGTAAGTTGTAACAGATCAAAGCTCTACTATTACTTTCTAAAAATTGTATCAGTCTAGGGTAAATCCTTTGGAGTAAGGTTGACTTAACAGTCATTGGAAAATCCTTTAATAGGGTGGCATTCCAAGTGAATGGCCTAAAGTCCTCTAATGAGGCTTACTTTTAATAGGGTGACTGAAATCCCTTAATCGAGTCACATTTAACAATTTGTATTGTAACCTTTAATAGGGTTGACCTTTCACAAGGAATCACTTCACAAGAGTGAAAGAGTAGCATGTTACTAGCATTTTTTCCCAAATTGGGTTTCGACATTAAATCATTGCAGAAAATGTGTTGATGAATGTGTTGTGTTTCATGCTTTATATTTTAGGAAGATTGACTTGATAGTAATACATAAGTTTTAGTTGATATACATTGAATGCATGCATGGGTATGAATGTTTTATGGGTTCATTGAATTTTATGAAAAATTTTATTTGAACATCTAGACCTTAAATAATTAATTCATCCCTCCTCTCTCAGTTATTCTAAAAGAATTCCAATAGATGATTGACCAACACTGCCTTGTAAATGACTAACTTTTAGACACTAATGGGCAACTTAGGCTTAGAGATGAACAAAAAATTATTTCACTTCAAATATGAAACATATTTTGACGGAGAGACAACCAAAGACCAGAATGAACATACAAAAAAAGGGAAGAATTATTATCAATGAAAGGTGCCCTATGGGCTTACAATAGTATGATTCAAGAGAAATAAATCCTCCACACAGTACCTTCTCTCTAATTCCACTGAGAATTGTCTTTACAATGCCATAAGTGTTCTTAAATAAGCCCCAAATGGTTTAGGGTTAAGAATAAATTCTAAAATATGCTAGTTGGTATCCACTACCAAAACAAAAGGTTCCAAAATTCATGTTAGAAGTTGGTATAAAATTAGAAGAATCCAGAAATGGTAGTCCAACTTCTAGGAGGCATAACTTTTGAACCGAGACTCCAATTGATGAACCGTTTACATTTTTAGAAAGCTCTCAAAGCACTCTAGAGACCTATGGATAGATTTTCTTGTCATCCATTTTTTGGCCCCATACAAGGCCATTTAGTACCCCAAAATCAGACTTTGAAGCACTCTTAAGAGGTCTCAAAAAAAGTAAAACTGTAATAACTTTCTAACTGTAAAGCCTTTTGACATGATTCTTTTACTAGAGTGCTTTAAATTACAAGTATAATCATCCCTCCAACTTACACCATCTAAATCATCATAATTTTGGCTTAATTACAAAATAACCCTTTTTCTACATTTACACATATCCCAAGATGCTTAAAAACTCTGATCCAAAAAATTAATAGTGGAACTGTGAGAGTTGGAACCTTTATTTGACCGAAATGAGTATCCAAAAATAAAAAAACATTAAATAGAAATTATCATTAAGCATATTTTTGGGTGATATAGGATTTCCCTTATGCCACTGGATGCTCCTACATTAGACACCCAAGGTAGATTGAAAAGTGACCTTGTCATTTTATGGTAGAGGAAAACCCAAATGGGCAACCTCTACTACTGATATGCAAGTTGATTCCTCTATTGGTCATCCTTTCCACTTCACTGGGTACTCTTCATATTGCCTATTTCCAGTACTCCTACCCATAAGACTATCCAAAATTTCTTCTATCTCCTCCTTCTTAGAAGTAGGAATTGGACATGACTCCAGCATCAACCCCTCATCTACACCATCATCATGATATTTTTTTAATTCAGCAATATTGAAGATAGGAGAAATGTGAATCCCATCTAGCAACTCCACCTCATATGCATTTCCCGAGTCATGTTTCTTCAAAATTCTGCAAGGGCCAATTTTCTTCATCTTTAGCTTGTTGTAAGTACCCACTAGAAACCATTCCTTTTGTAAGTGTACCATAACTAGATCCCCTACTTGGAACTCTTTATGTCTCCTCCTTTGATCTGTGCTAGCTTTATACTATTGATTCATCTTGGTAATCTATGCATGGACCTCCTCATGTAGGCTCTTGACATGTTTAGAAAATTCTTCTACCTTGGCACTTATCCTCTCCCCTTGCCTGATCTTCCTTAATTTTGGTGTAGTCCTTGTGCTACTTCCATACACAATTTGGAATGGTGATCTACTAGTACTCCTATTTATATAATTATTGTACAAAATTTTTTCTTGTGGTAGAATCAAATCCCATCCCTTGGGCTTATCTCCCACTAAACACCTTAGCAAATTGCCCAAACTTCTATCTATTCGTCAGTCTATGAATGATGTGTAGAACTGAACTTCAATTCTATCCTCAACTTCTTCCATAAATTCCTCCAAAAATACCCCACAAATTGAGTATCTCTATCGGAAACAATACTCTTTGGGAGGCCATGTAGTCTCACCCCCTCTCTAAAATTTTTTTTTTTGCAATATGTAAAACATCATGAGTCTTGTGGCATGGGATGAAATGTTCCATCTTGGAGAACCTATCAATGACCACATACACTGAGTCATTACCCCTTTGTGTCCTTAGCAATTCAAGAAACAAATCCATACATATGTCTTCCCATGGCTTCAATGGAATAGACAATGGTTGATAGAGTCCAGTATTGTGTCTAAATCCTTTGGCTGCTTGACATACTTGACAACTCTATACAAAATTCTTCACATCCTATGACATTTGAGGTAAAAAATAATGCTCTCTAAGAATGGCAATGGTCTTATCTCAACCAAAGTGTCCTGGCATCCCCCCACTATGTTTCTCCTTGTTCAAATTTTTCCTCATGGAACTCCTTGGAATGCACAATTCACTACACTTGAACAACATACCATCTTGAATCAAATAATCTAGCCACATGGTTCTATCTATAGTAACAGGTTCTTTAAAATCCTTCCACACTTTAGCAAAATCAAGATACTTAGGGTATAGATTCTTGAGTTCATCAAATCCAACCACTTCAACCTGCATTACTACTAGCAACAATTGTCTCCTACTCAATGCATCTGCAACCCTATTAGACCTTCCACTTCTACATTTCAAAAAAAATGTATAGCTCTACATGAACTCTACCTACTTCAAATGTCTCTAGTTCAATTTACCTTGGCTATTTAGGTACTATACTGCCTGGTGATCAATATACAAGACAAATTCTTTTAGCAATAAATAATGCCTACATCTTTTTAAGGCTTGAATGATTGCATAGAGCTCTTGATCATAAATAGAATACTTCTTCTTTGCATCATTCAATTTTTGTTAAATTATACAATAGGCTTACCTTCTTGGCTCAATACAGCCCCAATAGCATTGCCACTAGCATCAAAATCTACCTGAAACACTTTACTGAAATTAGGAAGTGCCAACAAAGGTTGTTTTGTCACCTTCTTCGTCAATAGTTTAAAACTCCTTGTAGTTGTTGTAGTCCACTTGAACTCTTATTCCCCCCTTATTGTTTCAATCAGGGGTGCACATATGCCACTTAAATTCTTAATGAACTTCATGTAAAAACTAACCAAACCATGAAATGATCTCACCTTAGTAGAAAACCTTGGAGTAGGCCATTCCAAGATGGCCTTTACCTTCTCAAGATCCATTTTGAGACCTTCAGATGATACAAAAAACCACAACGAGACTAACTCTTTTTTTACAAAGCTACATTTCTTCAAATTAATCAACATTTTCACTTCCCTCAACCTTTAAAAGACATTATGAATGTGCAATAAATTTTCATCCAAAGTCTTGCTAAAAATTAAAATATCATTCAAATACACAATATCAAATTTTCCCAAGAATTTTTTTAGCACCTCATTCATAAGTTGCATAAAGGTGCTTGGCACATTGATCAATCCAAAGGGCATGACTAAACACTCATATAGACCATCCTTGGTCTTGAATGTAGCCTTCCACTCATATCCTTCTCTTATTCACATCTAGTGATAGCCACTCTTGAGATCTATCTTTGTGAAGTACTAAGATCCACTTAAGTAGTCCACAAGATCATCCATTCTTGGCAAAGGAAACCGATACTTGATGGTTATTCTATTTATAGCTCAAGAGTCTATGCACATTCTTCACTCTCCATCCTTCTTTGGTGCTAGTACTATAGGTACTACACATGGACTCAGGCTCTCTCAAATCAAACCCTTCCTCAATAGCTCTTGAACTTGTCTATTTAGCTCCTTAGTTTTAATAGGAGTCATCCTATGAGCAGCCTTGGTAGGAAAACTAGCTCTAGGGATTAAATCTATCTGATGACTGATTTGCTTTAATAGTGGAAACCCTTCTAGAACATTATCAAAGATGACATATCCATACTCACTTAATAGGCATGAAACTTTAGGTGGAATTTCACTACTACCTTCCTTATCTTTTCTAGGAATCAAAGCATAACACATACATTGATGTTTCATACCATCCAAAAAATTTCTTACATCAATAAGACATATCCTAGCACTACTACATACGTTTCCACCTTCCTTTATCAAGGGCTTCAGCTTGTGGTGAATCCCATCCTTTGTTAGAGACTATGTATTTTCATGACCATCATGTACAACATGCCTATCAAATTTCCATAGTCTTCCCAACAATAAATGGTAGACATCCATTGGAATAATGTCACAGAGAACTTCATCACAGTAACTCAAAATCTTGAACTTCACCAAACATTGTTCAATGACTAGGACCTTATTATATCCTTCACCCAAGCAATCTGATAAGGTTGGGGGTGTTTCTCCCTCTTGAGCTTTAGCTTAGAGACCATCTCCTTAGACACCAAGTTGCCAGTGCTTCCACCATCAACAATCACATCACAACACTTATCCTCACACTTGTACCTAGTACAAAACAAATTCCTCCTTTGTCCAGGTTTAGTCTCACCACTTAATAACACCCTTTCATTTACTAGAACCTCTCCTCTTTCTAAATCCTCTGAATGTGATGACTATGCATCCTCATCCATATGAGCAACCCTTGCTTGACCATCAGCTCTCATATCTGTCTTTCCTTGTCATTGAGGGCATTCAAAGGCATGATGACCTTCTTCATTGCAATGAAAATAGGTACCACAAAAGCCTCCTCTTCCTGATCCTTGTCTACATCCTCTACCTCTTCCTCTCTGATCTCCAAAGTTTTAATCACGGGAGTGGTTGAAACCCTCATTTCTCTAGTTTCTGGTAGTACCCACATCTTCATTTTTCTTTTGGGTCTCATTTCAGCCTCCAAATGACCTACTACCACCCCTTCCTCCTTGACCACACCCTCTTTTCCTTCCTTCAAACCTTTTATTTAGCTTTTTTTTAACTTGCAAGGAAAACTATTATGCCTCTTCAATGCTAGTCCTTCTAACTAGACTTAACTCCTCCTAAATGCTAGGTCATAACCCACTGAGGTAATAGGCAACCTTCTCTTTATTTTCTTCTACACTCCCTACCCTAATAAGAATTCAATAAAATTACTCTATATATTCTTGAATAGATTTCCTTGCTTTCTTTAATCCTTGCATTTTCTTGAACAAATCAAGCTTGTAATCAACAAGAATGAACTGCTTCTTTAGTTTGTCCACGATGCAATGACATCTTGTGATTTTCTCCTTTTCTCTTCTATTTCTTTGAAGTTGAATCTCTTGCCACTAGATTTTGGCATGGCCTTTCATTTTTACCTTCCCAAACTTAACCCTATTTGTGTCCCTAATATGTTTATACTCAAAATACTCCTCTATTTCACTGATCTAGTTGATCAACTCATCCAAGTTTAGATTTCCTGAAAACATATCCACATCAATTTTAGGTCTTTTTCCAAGCTTAGAATTGGCCCTAAAAAGCCTTTCCTCTACAAAATTTAGGATTTCTCTGTCACCTTCCCCTTCCTATCCAATATTTTCCTCTTCTTCATTTTCTTCCTCACTTTCATCGCCTGCAGCAAAATTCATTCCTCTATGGATCTCCTCTTGCAATACTTGAACTTGTCTCTAGAGGGCTCTAACCTCAAGAGTAACAACTCTAGCCCTTCCACCATGTTCCCTTCATGGAGGCATCTTCTTGTCTCAAACCCACAACCACATAGTCCTCTTGGAAACTGCCTCATAGTTGGCGCTATGTCTACACACTCAGGAAAAACCTGCTTTGATACCACTTGATGGTGACACAACCAAAGACTAGAATGAAAACATAGGAAAAGAGAAATATTATTATCAATTAAAAATGCCCTATGGGCTTACAATAGTATAATTCTGGAGAAAGAAATCCTCCACACAATACCTTCTCTCTAACTCCACTAAGAGTTTCCTTTACAATGCCATAAGTGTTCTTAAATAGGAATACATTCTAGAATATGCTAGTTGGAATCCACCACCAAAATAGAAGGTTATAGATGTCACCTTAGAAGTTTGTGTAAAATTAGAAGAATCCAAAAATAGTAGTCCAACTTTCAGGAGGCATAACTTTTGAACCAGGACTTTGATTGACTAACCATTTACATTTTTGAAAAGCTCTTGAAGCACTCTAGAGCCCTATGGAGGAGCTTTGCGTGTCCCCCATTTTTTGGCCCCATACAAGGCCATTTAGTGCCCCAAATCTGACTTTGAAGCACTCTTAGAAGGTCTCCAAGAAAATTAAAATTGTAATAACTTTCTAACCGTAAAGCCTTTTGACTTGATTTTTTTTTGAAGTAAATTAAATTACAATTATACTCATCCCTCCAACTTACAACCTCTAAATCATCATAAGTTTGTCTTAATTACAAAATAACCCTTTTTTTGCATTTACATGTATCCCAAGGTGCTTAAAAACTCTAATCCAAAAAACTTATAATGGAACTGTGAGAGTTGGAACCTTTATTTGACCCAAATGGGTATTTAGAAATAAAAACACATTAAACAGAAACTATCTCAAGATTTCCCTTACACCACTAGATGTTCCTGCATCATATTTGATATCACCACATAAGCTCTCATCTCAATATTACCATAGATGACATCAACCATTTAGCATAAAAACTATCACATCTAGTATCAAACTACATGAATGTTAACTCATGAACTATTTGAAATACAAAAGGAAAAGTAAATTCTAAGAGGGGGGGTGAATAAGTCCTTAAAAACTTCAACCCTTAAAACATTCACCACACATCCATCTCCCAATTTGCATGTAAACTGAAATACCAAATTAAGCATATATAGCCATAGTATGAAAGAAAATAACATTCGACACATATATGACACAAAATATTTGGTTACCCAAAAATCCTCCAATGAAGGCTATAATGTTTTATCATAAAATATGATCTACCCTATAAAAGGCTCACAAGATTGTTAGATCTTACCCTGTTAAAGGATTTCAACACCCTTTTAGAAGTGTACTTGATTTTAAGGACTTAAACTTACAATGAAGTAAGCATCATGTTAAAGGATTTACAATGGCCTATTACAACTACTCTATTAAGATATTTAACTAATTCACCTATTAGAATGCCTCAGCAATGATCCTACAGTTAGCACTCTACTACTAGATAATAAATCACACTTTTGCATGTATCCTTGATCCTCTCTAATCAAATATATCAATTATGTCCTCTAATCTCTTTGTTCTATTCTTCTCTAACTGATTTTTCAATGCTCTTTTCTTTCATAACTCCTTGCAACTCCTTAGCCACCATGGATACTCCATTTTGTGCATGCAAATGTCTCTCTTCACTCCTTCCACACCTGTAATCTTTAGTGTTTTTCCTCCTTAAGAAGACTTAGGTGACTTAAGTTTAGGTATGAATTGTTGATTATTATTTAACCATTTTTCTACTTAAAAAATCCCTTTAACTAATTGGCTACATGTATTACATAAGGATTCTCAATTTTCGTTCAAAAATATCTTCTAGAATCATAAAAAATTCCTAAATTTGCCTCAAAATAGTTTACATAGTAACTTGTGCCATTACAAACAACTATGTCAAAATTATCTTACTCACCATTTGAAGTGTCTGATGCTCACCATCCATTGTATCTTCAATGTTATAACTCAACTTTTGAATGACTCAGCATCTATTGATTTACTCAACATCTAAATTAATCTTCATCATTTGTTTACTTAGCACTTGTGTGACTTAGCACTTACTACTTACTTGACATATACTAAATATCTCTTACTCAACATACACTATATGATGACATATGCTCAACATACACTACTTGTTTGGCATGAACTAAGAAAATGACTTAAGTGTATTGTCACCCATATGTCAAAACTAATATGGGATTAACAATCTGCCCCTTTAAAATTAGGGGAAAAAAAAACTTGGCCATGCATGAATAACCTTAACTTAGAGCATAACTCTGATAACTTCTTGAGTGCTCGGCCTATATACAAAATTTTAAAATTTTAAAATTTTGCAAAATGTGACATATCAATCATACCTTAAAATTTTATAACTCTCCCTAAGTTAATTGTTCTATTCTAAATTTAAAAATTGAATACTACTACTGAGTAGATATGTTGTGTTGGTTTTGTCTATAGTAACTCCTTTATTTTGTCTCCCCCAAAACTTATTCATTTTTACCTTTCATTCTCATTCTCCCCCTTTCTTCATTCTCCCTCTTTTTTGACACTTATGTCATGGGTGGTACACGAATTGTGTGTTTTTGCAAGAAAAATTTATGGACCTCCATCATAATCTTCAATGTTGCATCCCAGTTTTCACATGCTACCTCCAGAGATTTGATCTGAATATCCAACTTGGCAGCAAGGGTGACTAAGCCTTCATGAGTAGAAAGATGGAGATCTTTCTTCATCAATTTTCTACATAGGCTAGTTCCTTGTGTTACATTTCCATGTGAGGGGTCAACATGGAGCCCTAATGTTGGCATCTTATGCTTGTAAAGCTACTAATTGACCTTGTGTTGATAGTAAATTTCTGAAATGAGATTGAGCTTGAGTAGGAAATTGTTATAGAATGTTACCTATTTTCTTCAAATCTCCTTCCAGATGGTCAATGTGTCTCTACACTTGTGTAAATAGGGGAACATCAAACAACTTGGTGTAAAGAGAGAAAATTTTCTCCAACAACATCTTCACACCCTCAATTCTAGTTGCTAACTCAACATAGTGTAGTGCAATGGCACTAGATATATTTTCATTTACCTTTGTTTCAAATTTCTTCTTAGACAATTCTAATAATTTGACATTAGTATCAAGGTCTTCATCATTTACCTTCTTCACAATATTGGCCAACTAGTCAATGATTGGCTTTGTTTCATCAAGTGTACATAGGATGAATGCATCAAGAAATATGTCCTTGATGTCATGAAGTTCTTGTTTCTTCCTATACTCCCTTCTGAGTAGTTCTTGGTGTTTCTTCATTTCCAAAGCATCTTGCAATATACTCATTTTCTCTATTTTGATTTATGTAAGATTAAACTTTGTCAATTCAGTCACCTCATCTAAGTTGATGTCACCATAAGATGTCACCTCATCAACCTTAGATGTTCTAGGATTGGGCCTTGATGTCTGCAATGGTGTATCTTATGTACTCAAACTATGATGTACTTAACTAGGAATAGGATTAGTAGTATCTAGTAGGGTAACTAGTGTTTTAATTGCTAACTATTCCTTAGGTTTCGTAGTTAAGATTGAATCTTCAATCCAATCCTTATCTTTTTCTATCAACCCTATCTCACCTTGTGCATGTATAGTAGGTGTATGACTTGCTTCTTCACCTATTTGGTCTAGTATCCCTTCTTGCTCAATTATGATGAATGGTGGTATTAAACATGATATATCAATATTCTAGTATGTGAAGGAACAATTTCCTTTCTTTGGTACACTACAATAGACATTGTAGGTTGCACCTCTATGGATTGAGTGGGGGAAATAGATACTTCTTTTGTTTTCTCCCTTGTAGATGTCAATTCTTCCTTCTCAATCTCATCCACACTCACCAATATAGGATGAATACATAGTGTTGTCTTGGTGGTGGAGTCAATCAATATCTTCTACATATCCTCCTCTATTAAGGAATTGATTTTTTGAATGGTGTTTTCAGAGACATCCTTGATCTTTATTGTATCTTCTGGTGGACTAACACTTAGCATATGTACTTCTAGTACATTCTAGGCTTGTTGTTGTTCTTCCTTGGATGTTGCCTCTATAGAGCCTTCCTCATGTACTTCCCTTAGAGATTCATTATTTGTTACTTCAACTACCTCTTGTTCTTCTTTGTCTTCACCTACTTCCTTAGGTATGTTTTCAATATCCTTTTGTATTATTAGCCCATAGATCACTTTCCAAAATTGTGTGCTTTATTGAACAACCTCTTAAATTTTATTTTGCAAGATATTAAAGGCTTGCTATTTTTGAGAAAACCTTCCCTTTTACTTTGTAACAACCTTTATCATTTTAGACTTTTCCAAGTCTGGCATTACCATTGCAAGTGTAATCTCTCTAATATTTCCCTCAATTGTGAAACTATATTACCACCTTTGATCAACTTTTTCATATAGACTTTTGGATAAAGAGTTGAAAAGCTCAATTGATTTTGCTTAAATATTGTCATTATGACATATATAGATTCTTCTACTTTATTCGTCTAAACCTTCCCATTTATCAAACTCAACATGTGTAAATTCACTTACATTTATCTAAATCAGAAGAGGGGCTATAACTTACCACTTTAAATTGGTTGATATCATTTGACTTGATCCTCTCCTCATCTGATTCATCTAGAGAATGTACTTTCTCCTCTCAAGTTGTTCTTGTTGACTCTGGTCTACTGCTATAGTTATTCTTTTACCTTTTGGTTTGTTAGCTTCCTTTTTCTTCTGTGTAGTAGTCTTTGTGCTAGCACTGGTGGTAGGTACTACTGGCTTTTGTTGTGCTAGATTTACAACCTTCCTTTGTTTCTACACTACATGCTTATTTTCCTTTATCTTCTTCTTCTCTACAAGTTTGGGTGTTTCACTAGCTTCTCACATGACACCATCATCTTTTTCTACTTCCTCTTCTAGTTGATCTTCTCATTGACCTTGGGTTAGTACAAGTGGGGGTTGAGAAAGTTTCACATCTTCTTCATCCTCATCATATTCTTCTCCCTTCTCTTCTCACCCTTCACCAAATATCTCTTTAAGCTACTTCACCATTTTATTTTTCTTTCTAACTATTGAAGCTATCTTGAAATCTATAGTGAGTCTAGATTTGACTTCCTTATAGTTTCCAAATAAGGTTGCAATCTTGTTAGCTTCCTTTTCTAATAATGTTGTGATGGTTGTTGATGCCTCATCCACATTGATTTCATAAGGTAGTTTCCTAAGCCATCTACAACTAGGAATGGATTCTTGAACATAAGTAAAATTAGTATCAACAAGAAAAAAATCATCATCATAGTATTTTTCCACAAGTGAAATAGGTATTCTCAATCTCTCCTTCATAGAATTCTTAAATTCTTCAAAATAGCTAGTCATAACTTACTCAAAATTGTCACCAAGTTGCTCAATGAACTCTCCAATTTGTACTACAATAGACCTATTGGTCTTCCTAGAAACTTTTTCAAATGAAGGAAAAGTGTTTTGCACATAAAAGAATATGCAAACCAGTAATCATCTAAATTTGTATTGTGCACTCTTAGTCTTTCTTATGGCTCCCAAGTTTTCTGATAACTACTAGATTTGTAACTTGGTGAGGTCATAAGAATTATCATTCTTCCTTATCTTATATCCCAAATCTACAACGATGCATGAGACATTGTTCAATCTGTTGGATTGAAAGAATTTGTGAGCAATAATTCTCACTACAAATGTAATTAGGGGATTTGAGATTGTGCAATTGTCATCCCTTGTTCTTTCCATATAGCCCCTGTATTCTTTTCAATGACCTCCTTTGCATCACTTTGCATGGTCTTAGGTCTATCTAGGGTAGGATACCCTATTACTCTTTGATTAATTCTTTTGGTAATTTTTCTAGAGCCATCTTTCAACCATACATAGTGATCATGTATTCTTATAAACACTATTTTAATCCATTCTATTTTCAATATATTTGGGAAATCTAGGGCATGGGTTAACCCATTCCTCTCAAAAATTTTGTTTTCTTTCTTGAACATTCTATTTTCAAAAAATTTTCCATACAAGTTTCTTATTTCCATGTCATGAAGGCTTCCAACCTTACAAGTGTAGTAATATCTTACATCTTATATCATTAACACCTTTGGTGGTATCATAAATAACACACTAGTTGGATCACCTTTGTATGCAATCTTACAAATAGCACTAAGAGTTGGTTGTTTGACTTCGTTGCTTATCAATTGAACATTCAAAACTTCATTTCCTTCCTTCCTAATAGTAGTAGAAGAACTAGATGTCATTTAAAATATCTAGGGTTTGTGATAATTCAGATAGTGTAACTTAGCATATGATAAATATCTTTGAATCTAATGATTGGTGATGAGTAGCAGTTGAATCTAGTTCACAAACACTTGATTCCTTCAACTCAGTTTGCCTTCAGTTCTTCATGTTGTCTTTGATCTTTAATGATTGCAAATGAGTCAAAAATTGACCATATAGCCCTTGAAACTTCTCAATAAATGCTTATCGCTTACACAATTGTAAGCTCGGCTCCAATAGAAATTTTGACTCACTCAGCTGCCATGCAATTTCTATCATGCTCAACAATCATAGCAAGCTTGGCCAATGTTATCACCTTCCATAGCTCAGCATCAGCTAAATTTTAACTCAGTAGCAATAGTGAAAACTAACAAACCTTATAGATTTATTCCATGTTTTAACCAATACTTTGCATATTTCTTTATGCATATATGATTCTTTCATAACTAAATCCTTGGAAATTATGTATAATTGAACTTTGAAATATTAGTCCCACACATACCTCTAAATTGCCTAGTTAGGGGTGGTGTGATCACCTGATCCATTGGATGAAGTGATCCCTTTTGAACTTGATGTGTTTAAATCTTCCTTTCTCTTCCATGTCTTGTTCATCTCTTCTTTGACATTCTCAACATCAATGTTTCCTTTTCCTTTATTAAATTCATTGTTAGGTGCTTTTGACCTTGCTAAATTTTTTTTGCTTACGTGACCAGTCTTCAAACAACTAAAACATGTCATAGTCACTTCTAAATTGTGTTCTAATGCAATTTTCAGCAATATTTCAATACTCTTGATAGTAGTGATAACTAGATACCATGTATTGTAATCCCAATTATAAGAGTTATCAGTATAGTTTACCTTGGCTTGCTTGTTTGATGACTAGTAAGGCTTAGATCTACATTCATATGCTCTATGTCCATTCTTCTTATAGTTGTAGCAATAACCTTTAAACCTTTGTGTGTTTATGACCTTAGTCTTGCATTCATGTTCTCGATGTCCTTGCTTTTTGCACTTATGGCAGTTACCCATGAATTTCTTCTTAGAGTTCTAATTTGTACTTTTTTCTCTTGCAAATATTTGTTGTATGATCTAATTTTCTACAATTATGACAAGTGGGTTTTTAGTTCTTACCTTTTTTATTCCTTTGTTCACCACTTTTACATGATTCTCCTTCCTTGGTGTTGTAGTATCCCAATCTAGTAGTGTCATGATTAAATCTAGGAGATTTCATCAACTTCTCAAAGTACATGATGGCTTCATTAGGTTTCTTGAAACTTTCAATAAATTCTTTTTCCCTTTTAAGATCATTCCTTGGTTGTTCATTCTATAACTTTAATATTGTGATATCAATGTCCTTACCATACAATTCATGATTGGAAATGATTAGTTGATTCATTGTATAAAGTTGCATGCTAGTAATCAATGTATTCTCTTCTATTCTATTAGTCAATATCCTTTTGTCATCTTCAATCATGACTTTTTAGTTTTTAGCTTTCTTTTTCTACTTGGTCACATCATATAGTAATACTAATTGGACTTCTTATTCTATCTTAAGTTTTCTAACCTCTTTAGTTAGGGCATCATTCTTTTCTATCATATCTGCAACTACTGCATCATATTCACTTGAGTTTCCATCAACAAACAATTCAGTAGTGTCTACCTCTTTATAGTATGTGTCATTCTCTCCAATAGCTATATATTTTCTTCTATGTAATGAGTGTTTTAACTCATCTCTTGCTTCATTCAGTTGATAGTAGTGCAAGTTGTATTTCAATGATCTGGTTCTTAATGAATTTTCCCAACTTGTAGACTTCTATCTTCAAGATCTTTCATCAAAGATACAAATCTTTCCTTTATAGAGAACAAGATTGCGATACCAATTGTTGAAAATACAATAGGAAAATTAAACTCTAATAGGAGGGCTAAATCATTTCTTCAAAACTTAAACACTTAAAGCATTGACCACATATCCATCTCACAATTTTCATGTAAATTGAAATACCAAATTAAGCATATACAACCATAGTAAGAAAGAAAATAACATTCAACACATATATGACACAATATATTTGGTTACCCAAAAACCCTCCAATGAGAAGGTAAAATTGGGGTGGGGATAACACCCACAAATCTTCACTACTGTAGTAATAAAGTGTATCTAATGAAGGCTACAATATTTGATCATAAACTATGATCTACCCTATTAAAGGTCTTCCCTGTTAAAGGCTTACAAGATTATTAGATATTACCCTATTAAAGGATTTCAACACCCTATTAGAGGTGTGTCTAATTTAAAGGACTTAAACTTACAATAAGATAAGCACCCTATTAAAGGATTTGTGGTAGCCTATTAGGACTACTTTATTAAGAGATTTAATGTTGAAATCTGATTGAAAAGATCATTGATAAGAGAAATTGCTAAGAGGGAGATTGTTGAAGAAGACTATGTGTTTCAATCATTGTTTTGTCATTTATGTCAAACCTACTATCTACAAGTAAGACAACTACTTATAATATTCAAGTACTATCACTTAGTTTATTGATGAAGAGGATTTGATCAATAAGAGGTAACAATAGCACCTAGAGAAAAGGTTGATTTATGATTATGTAATGAAGTACAAAGATTAGTTAAGATAGTGATGACATGATGCATTGATGATCTACTTAAGGTTACGAAATGGTTGGCTATACTTAGAAAGTTTAGAAGAACAAGTTAAACAAAGTTTGTCTGCCAAGCTTAATCGACTAGACAATAAGTGCTAAGAAAAGTTAGTACAAGCCGAGCAAAAATTTAGTTGGAACCAAGTAGAAGAAAATTCTAGTGGATGTCAAGAAAAATAGTTGATGTTGAGTAAATTTTAGTTGATGTTGAGCACTAGTAAACTTTAGTTGATGGTGAGTGATTTTATAGTTGATGTCGAGCAATGCAGTATGTATCGAGCATCAGAAGATTGATAATGTTGAGCTACTGCATTATGATAAAGATCAAAGATTTATCATATCAAAGCCAACAAGTTTATTTTCTTGAAAATTCTGAACCAGGAGGAAGATAAGATTGATGAGTTGGTGGTATAGAATTTGATGTAAACCATATTTATATGAATTCAAATGGATTCTAGGAGAAGTTTCTAGAAAGGATAAGATATAGGGTAGATACATTGTATCCTACCTAATCCATCAAAAACCCTAATTTGGATGATGGATAATGAGTAGGAAAATATTCTAATGTCTTATTTATAGAAATATCTAGTCATGAAACAAGAGAGGTTGGTGTCATGTGTGAGAACCTAAGGAGGAGAAGGAACTAAAAGTTTTGCATCATCAAGTGACCCAAGAGAAGAGTCTGCAATGACATACCAAGAAAGAAGGCTTAAGGAGATGAATACTTGAAGGGTGAACAAGTTTTCAAGAGCTACAAAGTATGAAAACCAAAAACATTGAGGACTAAATAGAGATTGGCAATCTGCAAGAGAAGTTGTAAGTTGTATCAGATCAAAGCTCTACTATTACTCTCTAGCAATTGTATCAGTGTAGAGTAAATCCTTTGGAGTAAGGTTGACCTAATAGTCATTAGAAAATCTTTTAATTAGGTGGCATTCCAAGTGAATGGACTAAATTCCTCTAATAAGGCTCACTTCTAATAGGGTGATTGAAATCCCTTAACTAGGTCACATTTAACAATGTGTATTGTAACCATTAACAAGGTTGGCCTTTCATAGGACATCACTTTAGAAGAGAAAAAAAAGAGTAGCATGTTAGTAGTGGTTTTTACTAAATTGGGTTTTCACATAAATCAGTGTTAAGTGTGCTAATGAATGTGTTGTGTTTCATGTTTTACACTTTTGCAAATTGATTTGATAGTAACATACAAGTTTTAGTAAATACACAATGGATGCATGCATGGGTATGAATTTTTTGTGAGTTCACTGAATTGTGAAAAAAATTATTTATACTTCTAGACCTTGCATAATTGATTCACCACCCACCCCCTTAGCTATTTTAAAGTAATTCCAACAATTGGTATCAGATCTTAGTTGCTTAAGAGGACTAGTTTTAAGGTAGTAGAAGCACAAAGATTGAGATGTCTAAAAGAGAGGTACCTAATCTCATTAGAGATAACTTTATTGCATGGAAAATTTTTATGAAGCTACACATTCAAGGACTTGGAAATCATGGACAATCTACCATTATAGTGGAACATGTAGATCGAGTTGAAGCCCTAACTACTAAAGATATGAAGAAGAAGAAAGAACACAATTAGGCAATGTTGGAGATTGCCTTTTCCCTAAGCTATGTCAAATTTGATGATATCAAAGGCTATGACACTATAAAGAAAATGTGGGATGCCTTGCAGACCATCTATGGAGGAGACAAAAATGTTCAAAGAGCCAAATATGAGCACGTCAGAGGTAAGGTTGATGAAATGAGAATAGAAGAAAGGGAAAATATTGCTCAATATGTTGCTAGGATAATAAAAGTTGTTAGTGCAATAAGAGGAGCTATTGGCCATATAGATGATGATACTTTGTTAAGTAAAGTCTTGAGAACATTACTACCTATTTATGCTATTAGAGTTTCTACAATTCAAGAGTTGAGATATATTTCAGAAAATGATATAACCCTTGAAGGTTTGGTAGGTAGATCTACTATTTTTGAGCTATCTAACTTTGATAATTACAAACTTGAGAGTCTTGAATCTACATTCAAAGCCAAGTTGTTATTGGAGGATTCTGATGAGATGAAGTAGAAGAAGAAGAAGAAAAGAAAGATAAAGTATGTATCTAGTGATAGTGATATAGATGATGAAGATGTTGAACAATTGGAAGCACTATTGGTGAGAAGATTTCATAGAGATAAAGGAAAGTTCAAAGTTAAGTTGCACATCATTTGTTTCAATTACAATGTGGTTGGTCATATTGCTGCAAGATGTGCATAGAATAACTACAAAGAAGGAAACAAGTATAAAAACAAAAGAGAAGATGACAACAGAGATTACAAAGACAAACGAAAGAAGTCATAATACATTGTTGAAGAAGAAAGCATGGGTGATTATGATGAACATGATGATGAAGTGGTATATGTTGCAATGAAGGATAAATCTAATGAAGATGAGGCAACTACACTTTTTTGAATGAAAATGATAGATGGATCATTGATAGTGGATGCTCACATCACATAACTAGAGATAGAAGTAAGTTCATTACCTTTAATTTTTATGATGGAAATAGTGTAAGATTTGGTAATGATTCACCATGTTTGAAAAAGGAAAAGGTTCTATCAAACTCGCAGACAAGATTTCATGTGATAATGCTTACTATGTTGAAGGACAAAATTATAACTTTTTAAGTGTGTCACAATTGAATAATCTGGGATGCAAGGTTGGATTTGGAAATAAAACTACTAAGATATATGACACAAATGGGAAACTAATTAGAAAAGGTGATCAAACTAGAAGTAATCTATTATATTTGGATATAGAAGATGCTACTTGTTTTGTTGCAAAATTTGATGATGTATGGCTTTGGCATAAGAGATTATGTCATGTTAATTTTGATAACTTGGTTAGTATTAGCAACATGAAGAAAGTTAGAGGATTTCCTAAGTTGAAGAAACCTAATAATATAGTGTGCAAACAATGTTAGCTAGGAAAAATGTCAAAGTCAAGCTTTAAGAGTAAAGCTTACATGTCTAAAGAAATACTAGAGATTTTTCATGTTGACTTGTGTGGACCAATTGAAGTGCGAAACTATAGAGTAGATAAGTACATAATGTTATTTGTTGATGATTATTCTAGGATTATGTCAGTTATATTTTTGAAATAGAAATCTATTACTTTACAAATATTTAAGTGGTATTTGGCAAGAGTAGAGAAAGATATAGGTAAGAGTTTGGAATGCTTGAGATCAAATAGAGGAGGAGAATTCACTTCAAATGAGTTTGAGATGTTTTGTAATAACAAAGGAATCAAAAGATAGACATCTACACCTAGGACCCCTCCACAAAATGGGATTGCTAAAAGGAGAAATAGGTCTATAATAGATTGTGCCAGAACACTTATAATGGAGAAGAATGTTGCCCTAAACTACTAGAGAGAAGCTGTAAGTATTGTTGTATATACCTTGAACCATGTGCAAATCAAGAAGGGTACTCATTTAGCACCTTTTGGACTATGGTATGGATATCCACCCAATGTAAAATACTTTAAGGTATTTGTAAGTAAGTGTTACATTCTTAAATATGTTAGGAATAGAAAGCTTGATGCAAAAATTGAAGAAGGTATATTCCTTGGATACTTCACAAGAAGCAAAGCTTATAAGTGTTTAAATACTATCACTAACAAAATTGTGGAAAGTGCAAATGTGAATTTTGATGAATTTGCAAAAGTACATGAGGTTGAGCCTATGAAAGAACTAGAATAATACAAATCATTTGTATAATTTTATGAAGGAATGCCTTTTGAAGAAGAAGATACAAATCAAGTTACAAATCGATAGCAAGTATTAGTAACTACCAAGTCACATCCTATGAATGCCAAGTTGCATTCAGGAACTAAATTGCATTCAAATGTCAAGATACAAAATGAAGAAGATGCACATTCTGATTCTAAGATTAGTACCCCTGAAAACAATGCTAAGATACCTAATAGAGATGTACATTGTGACTCTGACGCTGAAATACAAAATATAGAAACAAGAGATGAGCAAAGATTGTCTAAATATGTCAAAATACATCATCCTACTGATCAAATCATTGGAGATGAAAATGCCAGGCCAATGACAAGAAAAAAACTAAAAAGTGAATCATGTTTTCTAAGTTTGAAAGAGTCCAAAATAGTAAAAGATGCACTAGAAAATGAAGATTGGTACAAAACCATGGAAGAAGAGATTGAATAGATAGAGAAAAAAAAACCATGGAGTCTAATTCCTAGACCAAAATACAAAAATGTGATTGGCATCAAGTGGGTATTTAGAAACAAGCTAGATGAGTAGCTAAAGTCACAAGAAACAAAGTAATATTAGTTTGCCAGGGTTATGCACAAGAAGAAGGAATTGACTATGGGGAGACATTTTATCTTGTTGCAAGAATGGAAGGAGTAAGAAATCTACTTGCTTATGTTGCATACAAAGGTTACAAAATTTATTGGATGGATGTTAAATATATATTTCTGAATGGCATGCTAGAAGAGGAAGTCTACATAGAGTAGGTAGAAGGATTTGTTAATGATAACAATAAGAATATGGTATGTAGACTGCACAAAGCCCTATATGGATTGAAGAAAGCACCAAGAGCATGGTATGAGAGACTTCATACTTATCTTGTGAAGATTGGATTTGAAAAGACTAATGATAATAGAAATCTATACATAAGGACATAAAAATGAAAAGGTATTTTACTATCTAAAATATTTGTTGATGATATCATATTTGGAGGACAAGATGATTTATGTAAGGACTTTGCAAATTAGATGAAGCAAGAATCTGAAATGTCTATGTTTGGGGAGATCATTTTTTCTGTGGGATTGCAAGTATATCAAATGAAGTATGGTATATACATCACTCAGTAAAAGTGTGTCAAAGAGATATTAAAGACATTTGGAATAGAGGATTCCAAACTAGTAAGTACACCTATGGTGACAAGACACAAGTTGTCAAAGAATGATGATTTAGCTAAGGTGTATCAAACATTGTACAGGTCTATGATTGGAAAATTGCAATATGTAGTACATAGTAGACCTAATATTGCATTATCTATAGGGATAGTTGCAAAATTCTCTGCTAATCCAAGGGATAATCACTTAATGGTTGTAAAGTAGATAATGAGATATCTGAAAGGAACAAAAAAAATTGGTCTATACTATAGGAGGAATGAAAATTTTTAATTGAGAGCCTACACTAATGTTGATTGGGTTGGACACATTGATGATAGAAAGAGAACCAATGAAGGAGCATTTTTCTTAGGCAAGACAACAAGAAAGAAATACTAGTAAAGTAGAATATGTTGCTGCTACTATAGACTACACAAATATTGTAAGGATCAAATAGCTACTCAAAGGAATGAAGGAAGAAATCACATAACTAGTGATACTTTATTGTGATAATATAAGTGCTATCAATATATCAAAGAATCTAGTGATGCACACAAAGACAAAGCACATTGTAATCAAGTATCATTATGTAAGAGAATTAGTTCAAGACAAAGAGGTGAAGATGGAATATGTTAACTCAAAGGAGAAAATTGATGATATCTTCAAGAAACCATTACCTAAGGATGCTCATGAGTATCAAAGAGGTAAACTAGTGGTGATGCCCCTATCAAAGGCTATTTAAGAAATAGAAGGAGTGTCTTGCATCAAACAAGTTGATGTTTATACAATAAAAATTGATGTAGTGGATCTTACTTTAGGAACTACCTAGAGTAATCACAGAGTTGAAAATTCAAATCAATGACAAGCAAGGTGACAAAGGGAGAAACTAAAGAAACTATAAATTCTTATATCTGCATTCTTTAGGATGACAAATTTTTGGTATATGTCTTTGACATGGTTATCAAAGAGGGAGAGTTTTGCTGATCAAAAGCTACCAAAAACAAAGAGGGAGAAAGAAGACTTAAACTATCAGATGGAGAGATTTGCTAAGAGAGTACTTTCAAAAAAGCTACACAAGACTAATATTAAAGGGAGAAATTCTAATATTCCCAGTAAGAGGGAGATACAAGAAAAAAAATAGAGGGATTTTTAAGAAATATTTTTATAACCTAATCAGAAGATGGAAGTTGTTTACAGAGGGAGGAATACAAATTTTCTCTTTGGTATTTCCTTACTATTTTAGCCTAGTCAGATTGGTTGAACGAGATGATCATCATTTGATTGACTTGGTTGATTAGCTTGGTTTTCCATCAATGCCAAAGAGGGAGATTGTTGAAATCTAATTGAAAAGATCATTGATAAGAGAGATTGCTAAGAGGGAGATTGTTGAAGAAGACTATGTGTTTCAATCATTGGTTTGTTACTAATGTCAAACTTACTATTTGTTGGTAAGACAATTGCTTATAAGATTCAAGTACTATTACTTAGTTGATTGATGAAGAGGATTTGATCAATAAGAGGTAACAATAGCACCTAGAGAAAAGGTCTAGTTATGATTATGTAGTGAAGTACAAGGATCAGTTAAGATAATGATGACATCATGTATTGATGATCTACTTAAGGTTACAAAATAGTTGGCTATACTTATAGAAAGTTTAGAAGAAAAAGTTACATAAATTTTTTCTGCCTAGCTTGATCGAGTGGACAGTAGGTGTCAAGAAAAGTCAATGCAAGCCGAGAATGATGTTAGTTGGAGCCAAGTAAAAGAAAATTCTAGTAGATGCTGAGAAAAATAGTTGATGTCGAGCACAAGTAAACTTTAGTTGATGCTGAGTGATTTTACAGTTGATGCCAAGAAATGTAGTATGTGTTGAGCATCAGAAGATTGATAATGTCAAGCTATTGCATCATGATAAAGATCAAAGATTCACCAAATATAAGCCAACAATTTTGTTTTCTTGAAAATTGTGAACTAGGAGCAAGATAAGGTTGATGAACTAGTGGCACAAAATTTGATGTAAACCATTTTTAGGTGAATTCAAATGGATTCTAGGAGAAGCTTCTAGAAAAGAAAAGATACGGGGTAGATACATTGTATCCTACCTAATCCATCCAAAACCCTATTTGGATGATGGATAATGATTGGAAAAATATTCTAACTTCCTATTTATAGGAATGTCTAGTCATGAAACAAGAGAGGTTGGTGTCACTTGCAAGAAGCTATGGAGGAGAAGGAATTAAGGGTTTCGCTTCATCAAGTGACCCACAAGAAGAGTCTACAGTGCCATATTAAGCAAGAAGGCTTAAGGAGATGATTCTTGAAGGATGAACAAGTTGTCAAGAGCTGCAAAGTATGAAAGTCAAGCAAAATTGAGGATTGAATAGAGATCTATAATTTGCAAGAGAAGTTATAAGTTGAATTAGATCAAAGATATGTTGTTATTCTCTAACAATTGTATCAGTCTATTGTAAATCCTTTGTAGTAAGGTTGACCTAACAATCATTAGAAAATCATTTAAATAGGTGACATTCTAAGTGAATGGCCTAAAGTCCTCTAATAAGGCTCGCTTCTAATAGGGTTATTGAAATCCCTTAACCAGGTCACATTTAATAGCGTGTATTGTAACCTTTAATAAGGTTGGCCTTTCACAGGGCATCACTTTAGAAGAGTGAAAAATGAGTAGCATGTTACTAGTGGTTTTTCCCAAATTGGGTCTCCATGCAAATCATTGTGTCAAGTGCGTTGATGAATGTGTTGTGTTTCATGCTTTACACTTCTGCAAAAAGATTTGATAGTAACATACAAGTTTTAATAAATACGCAATGGATGCATGCATGGGTATGAATGTTTTGTGGGTTCACTGAATTGTGAAAAGTTTTATTTATACATCTATACCTTTAATAACTAACTTCACCCCCCTCCCTTAGTTATTCTAAAGTAATTCCAACATTTAATTGGTTCACCTATTAGAATGTCTCGGCAATGGTCCTGTGGTTAACACTCTACTACTAGATAAAAATCACCTCTTTGCATGTATCCTTGATCCTATCTAATCAAATGTATCAATTCTATCCTCTAATATCTTTCCTCTATTCTCCTCTAACTAATTGTGCAATTCTCTTCGCTATTATAACTCCTTAAAACTCCTTAGACACCATGGATACTATGTTTTGTGCATGAAAAATTATCTCTTCACTCATTCCATGCTTGCAATCTTTTAGTGTTGTCCTCCTTAAGAAGACTTGGGTGACTTAGGGTTAGGTACGAATTAGTGATTGTGATTCACCTATTTTTCTACTTAAAACATCCCTTTAACTGATTGGGTGCATGCATTGTATAGGGATTCTCAATTTCCCTTCAAAAATATCTTCTAGAATCATGAAACAATCTTAAAGTCAGCTCAAAAATGGTTTACATTGTAGTTTGTGCAATTACAAACAACTATATCAAAATTGTCTTACTCACCACTTGATGTGTCTGATGCTCGTCATCCACTCTATCATCAATGTTGTAACTCGGCTTTTGAATGATTCAATATCCATTGATTTACTCAACATCTAAATTACCTGGCATCATCTATCTTCTTAGCACTTAAGTGACTCAAAACTTATTAATTATTCCACATATATTCAAAATCTCTCACTTGTTATACCCTATTTGATGACTTATTCTTGACATATGAAACTTATTCGACATGAACTAAGAAAATGACTTAAGTGTATTGTCACTCATGTGATGAAATATAAACAAGTCCGTTGTAGCTTGGCCTTCTCTAGATGGATCGATCATAGTGATGATTGACCAACATTTCCTTTTAAATGACTAACTTTTAGACAATAATGGGCAACTTAGGCTTAGAGATCAACAAAAACTTATTTTGCTTCGAACATGAAAAATATTTGATATCACCACATAAGCTCTCATCTCAATATTTCCATAGATTACATCAACTGTTTAGTTCAACAAACTATTAGACCTAGTATCAAATTGCATGAATGTTAACTCATGAACAAATAACACATTGACAGATAGATTTGGTTAGGTAGAAACCCTCCTAGGTGAAGGTAAAATTGTCGTGGGATGACACCCAAAAATTATTCACTACTCCAGAAATAAAGGTGGGCCTATTAGGGCTACAATGATTTGATCACTTCTGATGATCTACCCTGTGATGGGTCTACCCTATTAAAGGCTAAAAGAAATACTAAGTTCTACCTAGGTTAAATTATTTTTACATCATAATTAAGAGAGTAATATATTAGGGGATTTACATAAGCATGTTAGAGTTAGCCTGATAAGATATTTAAACCCTGAAACATATGTTATAATTTTTAGTACCTAATCCTTCAGTTAGCACTTCAATGCTTGATAGTAGATATTCTCTATGAAATATAGTATCCCCTTGATGTGATAGATCTTCTCTATCTTTTCTCAAATATCCTCATTACACTCCTTGGCCTCTACTATCTTAACACTTTGATTCACCTCTTAAATTGTTCATGCAACTAGAATCTTTAATTCATACATTTACACACACTCATACATATGAACTAGGTCATAGACCCTACTTAAATAGATGTTGTAGTGAACCTTCTAGATACAAATCAATGATCCAGAATCAATCATTTTCCTCTTATCCCTTGTATTTTTCTAATTGGTGGATTGGCTCACATAGTGATTACTAATCTTCCTTTGAACATGTAATCACCTCCTTTATTACCTCCTCAATCTTCACAACACACTTCCATCTTGATGTAAATGATTAACATAAGATTTGTGTCATTCAAAACAAATATGTTAAATTCTGTTACTTGACACTTAGATCATAGTGATAGTTGGCATAAAATATTCCTTCATGTTGTCCCTTAACCTTAGTTGTGCTTTCCATGAATTGAATTACTCGACCTCTGCATCACTAGATGCCAACTACTATCCCTAACAAACTCACAAATTACTAGAGTACTCAATGACCATTAGCTTGCTCAACAATATTAACTGCTCATCACGTGACTTTGAATATTTACAAGTCTTCAATACTTGTTTCGATATATATAGGATGACTTGGTCATAGTAATGAATGATTAATCATTCCTTGTGAATGGCTAAGTGTTTCATACTAATAGAAAAAATGACTTAGGGATCAACATATTTAAGTTCCTTAAATATTCCCCATGCCATTTGGAGAAATTAACTAGACTCCTTGATACATGACTCAACTTCAAATATACTTTAGAAGCCAAGAATACATCAATGACTATTTAAAATAATTAAACTAACTACCATAACCAATGGAATCCACATAACCAGTTAGCATAGGGAATCAAATATCTCTTAAACATAATCAAAAGTTTGATACCATATTCATCTTATATAGAATTCAAGTTAATATTGGAATCCAAGGTATGGGGTTTTAATAATGATTCAAATAGAATAAATGAATTAATCTATTATCAAACCCTTACCAAAGAGATTTTTGAAATAGTTTTAGAAGTATTTATCATTTCTTTCTTTTCAAAGCATGATAGGACCTTGGAATGGTCTTAGAAGAGAGATAACTCATCATTACTTATCTCCTATCTATTACCAAAAAAAAAACAATTCATGGTGAGAGGTAACAGAAACTTATCAACAAGTTTACAAATTTGGGTGTTATAAAACAATATTTTATTGATCAAGATCCTTCAAAACTTTCACTTAAATTGATCACCCTAAACCCAAAGAGAGTTATAACACACTTAATTTTCCATTTAAAACTTTTTTATGACCAACTATGAAGTTTTTAAATCTATTTTTCAACCTAATGAAACTTTTTCACAAAGTTGCAAAAGTTGTTATGTAACTTTTTGAGAACTTTTTATGGATTTTACCTTTATATATTATATTACAAAAATTATTTCCTAAGACCTAAATATATTAAAAATAAATTTTAGACCTTATTTTAAATATTTTTTCCCCTATTGGATAATTCAACACCCTTTGATCTCATTTGACCAACTCAAGGCGTAGTTGGTCTATTAATTACAAAATAGCTCAAACAACTTACAAAATGACTTCATGTGAACATAATAAACTTATCTAACCTCAAAAATAGCATAAATGGATTTACATTGGCCTTATCACATGATTTTATCAAAATTTGTTCATGATATCTCCTTGTGCTCAAAGTTCTCTTTCACCATACCCCCACCCCCGCCACCCAAATGAATTACAAATCCCTTTGAAGTGGAGTGTGGCAGTCTCTATGATTCTCAGCATCTCTTAGGTTTGCAAGATATATTCCAAAAAAAAATTCTTTCCATTGAACTATTTTATTGAAGTAGGCATGTACCATGTTTTGATCCCTTCTTACTTTTAAAATCATCTATAACCTTGTTTTTATAATCCTACAACTCAAACATATAAGAATATGGATAATTTTTTTGTCTTTTCTAGCATATTATCCTTATACCATACATAAGAAATAATACAACATATACTTCATGAAAAAAAGCCAATGAGTTATTAAAAAATCTTTGATATGAGCAATGCTCTTATTTTCATGGCTACTTGGAAACTCCTTCCAACTTTCATCAAGTTAAACAAACATCTAATAACTCTCAATAATATGAATTCCATTGTCTATGTCATTAACATAATTATGCATATATGTTTCCTCTTAAATTGGTACCATAAAAATATATTCATTTCCAACCTTGATGTCTCATTCCTCCTTGAAGACTACAAATACTTCTTAGAGATCAAATTCATCATCACTAATTGTTTCTTCTTTATCATCTTCTTTTCCTTCCCTAGTCTTCTTACTACCCTCATTTACTGCCTTTTTCCTTGTCTCTTAATTTTTTCTCATCTCTTTTTTTCCCTTCTCCTCATTCATATTTCTTCCTCATTTATTTATTACCTCTCCAATAGGGTATGTGCAGGATCATGGTGTACCAAACTATGGCCTTAAGTGGCACTGAAAAATCAGCAAATCAGGGTTATGTCAACTTGACACATAATTTTGAAGTGGTTCTGGACTTTATATCAAAAATTTGTAAGAAAATAATCTGTAGGAAATTGAATCTAGTTTCTAAACTACAAGGCCTTATCTGGAGAAAAAATTATTTGATTGGTCAAAAGTTTGGATTTTAATGTAGTGCTACAAAAATTTCAGGGCAAAAATAAAAAGTAGGTGTATGTCTGACCACTTTAATCATAATCAAATGATAATATTTTTAAATATAATTTTAGATATGAAAATTAGACTCATGCATGGATGTGACAAATATTTTTGGCAATTTTTATTCCAAATAAATAATTAATTATGAATTTTCTACTATACTATTTTCAGAATTAAAAAACTCCCGTGTTTGACCACCTTAACTAGTTCAAAAAAAATCAAAATTAAGTTTTTTTTTTTTTTTTCTTAAACTAGTCAAAGCATAGAATGTGGTGCATCTTTTGGATTTCACAAATCTTATACGGTTTGAAAGTTATAGCTATTTTTCAACCAGTATGTCAATCAACACTTTGCAGCTAACTCCATTAGAAAATAAGTAATAATTACTTACTGAACTCATAATTTGACAAAACTTGCATTTATGAAAAGCTAAGAACATTCTTAAGAAACCCTTTTCATTACATCAAATTTTGGTTAAAAAAAAGTCGTCAGCTACATGCTTGAAGTCAAAACACATAAGAACATGCCAAAAATACATTTTCAGGATGTTTTAAAGATGACCATATAAGGTTGGTATTGAAAGATATAGTAGGAATTATAAAGGTATTAATTGTTTTCATTTAGTATCAGGATGGGTGAGAAAAAAGTGGGAATAGATTTTGAAATTCTTTGAGGCATTTCAGAACTACATATTTTTCAGATCGCCACTTTTTGGCACACCATGATCCTACACATACCCAATATTCCCTTAATACCTCTATCAACTCCCTCTCACATGAATCCATGTTTCCCTTTCCTCACCTAGGACCATCCTCTATACATATTCTCTTTGGCCATACAACTATGTTTGGTATGGATTTTCTCCCTTGACACTTTATCCACATACTCAATATCTTATTGCTCTTATAACAATATGATGTAGAGGTGAT
This sequence comes from Cupressus sempervirens, assembly GCA_028749045.1. NCBI lineage: Eukaryota > Viridiplantae > Streptophyta > Pinopsida > Cupressales > Cupressaceae > Cupressus > Cupressus sempervirens. Next base: position 679,216,659 of record CM053792.1, on the reverse strand, counting down.
TTGCGTTAATAATCATCAACTAGATAATAGTCAATATCCAATTTTATCAGGTAGAAACACCCAAAAAAAGATCTCAAAAGGAAAACCATTCTAGGAAATTAGGTATCTTTAATGGTACTCAAAGTTTCTGATGCCTTACAAACTCAACTTGTATCAACACCTTCAAATATAATGAGGAGCATGGATCCAATGACTGATCACAACACCAACTCTAATAACTTGGTCTTACATAATATGAGCTCTCCACATCCATGGTTTTGACTAATGAGAAGAAATACCTTTCCCAATACTACGTAGTCTCATAACACATTTTTGCAAAACAAGATTATAAATTGAATAAAAAATTCTAATTCAAATATCACTTACCATTCTAAACATGACAAGTATTTTCCAATGAATTTTAAATACAACAAAAAGAAATGACTAAGTAGACCTATATTTATGACACTCCCTTTATTTTCTATTAATGTTCCTTGACGTGATTTTTAGATAGGTACTAATGACTCCTCAACATCATACACTCATATTCCATTGATAATGGTTACTAAATATTCAAGAATTAGACTATTTAAAATGTATTCCATAAATTCAAAAGGGGTGGTTGATTTTTTTTCAACTCAATTTTATGAAATCATAAGGACTTTAATCATGACTGTAATTGTTCAAACAAAATTATTAAATCATAACAAATTTTTAGATTAGTAGAACAAAGGTCTCAAAATATGAATCTTCAAGTTCTTAAAATCTTCACCATACGATTTGAAAGAAGTAATTAGACTCCTTTATACTTGGCTTAACTTCATATATGCTTTAGAAGCCACAAAAAAATCAAAAACTATCGAAAATATTTAAATAGACCACCACAAACACTTAAGTTCAAACAACCAATTAGCCTAGGAATTCAAATTTATCTTAATAGACACAATAAATAAGCATGATATCAAATACTTCTTAAAGAGGATTCAAATTTTAATAGAATCCAAGTTTTGGAAATTTTCCATTGGTCCAAAGAGAAAAATATGAAATAATTTATTATCAAACCTTTACAAAATAGGATTTTTTGATAGATTCAAAAAGAAATTGCTCTTTCCTTCTTTCCAAACCACAATATAATGTATAATTACTTGTAAAAGAGATGTAACTAATCATTGCTTTGCCTATAATTGGTTGCAAACAAAAATCAATCCATGGTGAAAATTAATGAGAAACTAATCAACAAGTTTACAAAGTTGGAAACTATAAAACAACATTTTATTGATTGGGTTCCTTCTAAATTTACAACTTGATTCATTCCCATTACCTTATAAAAATGTCAACAAAAAATGTTAGACCTCATTTTCAATATTTCTACCTATATTGGGCATATCAACAATCATTAGCCCTATTTGATCAACTTAGAGCCTAGTTGGTCTATTGACTATAGTATGGATCAAAGGCATTACCAAATGACCTCATATAAGTATAATAAAATTAACCTCAAAAAAAAAATGGCCTTACATTGGTCTTATTACATTATTTGACCAAAATTTGGTAATGACATCTCATTGGGCTCATACACCATGTTTAAAAAATATGAATAATTTCTTATTTCTATAAGGTTAGGTTAACTTTATTATTTTTGTTGTTTACTTACTTCTATTATTTTGTTTCACATAGTTGGTAGGTAGTTATTCCTAACCTCTCACCACATTAGTGATCCCTCTTTTATTATTCATTATATAAGAAGAGTTCATTGTACATGTTTTTCATCTCAACCTCAAATACATGCATATATTTGGTAAAATATTGTTATTTATTATGAGGGTTTATAGTTGTTTTTAGATCAAATAATAGAGTTAGTACTCCAGTGTGGTATCAAATCCTTGGTTTTGATTTCCTACCATATAAAAGTAGTTTCATGGGTGATTTTTTGAGTTCCTAGGACATCCAAATGATAATATAATCACCATGCCATTTCTCAATGTTTAAACTTTATTCATGGTTTTTTAAGCTTCAATTGTTAATGTTTCTATATCAAGGGTTTTCAAATTCATACACTCATCTAGAAATTTGATGCAACTATCATCTTCTGCAATTTTATTAGTGGAATGCATGTTTCCAACTTATACTCATAATGGACATGGATCATCGCATATTCATGAGATATCATTTGTCATTAATAGTTGTTCTTGGTGTCAATTTTTTAGTTGTTTGTATTGGGTAAGTATTGTTAGAAATGTTTAGAATAACTAAGAGGGGTGGGGGGTGGTGAATCAGTTACTAAAGGTCCTTAAGTACCACTTGAACAATTAAAAATGAATAATATTTGTTCTATATATCCTTATGTTGCTCAATCTCTATTGTAAAATATTGTCTTAAACATAACATGCTATGCTTAATGAAAACATCATCAAATTTAAAACATATAAATAATTCAACATAGATTTTGTTGGAAATATTATGACAGGCTATGTTACTGGGAGAGTAGGAGTGAATCAATAACCAATAAAACTTTATCTTAATTAGAAATTAATCCTTCATTTATATTCTAATCTAATAGCATGCATGAGAAACTAAAAACATTAAAGCATACATAACACTTTTGACACACAATTTTGGTGACCCAAACACCTTCCAAACAAAAAGAAAACTGGGGTGGGGATGATACCCAAAAGCTTTAGTATTGCAATATAAAGTTGGCCTATTAAGGCTTACAATGATCACTTATGATGATCTACCCTGTTAGGAACAATAAGGACTACTTCGTCCACCTTGCAAAAGGGCTTACAAACACATAATGAAGTATGCACTTGGTAAAGAGATTTACATAAGACTATTAGGTCTACCTTGTTAAAGGATTTGACTAATCCACCTGTTAGGATGAAGTAGTAGCTGATCTCTAATCTAAAACTTTGTTTCCTAAATGAGATTTCTCTAAGTGTACAAATCACCTTGCTGTGATAGATAAATCTTTACTACTCCTTATACTGTTGTAGCCTTTTTAATTCACTTTTTTGCTCTTCTTTGATGATTACATTACTTCCATATCATTATTTTGATGTGATATAATACATTACATGTATACCAATCCAATTACATAATTACAAAGTTGGCCACAATACAAGTTTACACAAATATTACAAACTCAACCAAAGTGTAGAAACTCAGGTTCTGAAGACTGGCACAGTGAAGTTTTGATACTTGACATCCACTGTCAATGCTCAACATCATCATGCACTTGATAGAAATAGAATCTTGATCCATACTAATCACTTCCAAGTAGTCTTGAACTCGATCTACACTAGTGACTCGGTGAATACTATGAAACTTGGCATATAAACTGAATCACTTGATTCATACCACATAGCTCAGTCCATGCTATCTCTATGACCTCGGTATAAATTGAAATTAGTCCAAAGGACTCAGTAGCAACTATAGAACTTGGTAGCAACTAAAATGATTAGTTAGCACTGTTAAATATACAATATCCTCGGTATGAACTTACAATCTAAATAAGTGTATGTCCCTAATAACAATCATGACTGGAATGCCAACAATCTCCCCCTTTGGCATTAGTGACAAAAACACTTATTAGTTAAAACTAAATTCAAGAATGTTCAAAAACATCTTTATCCATCACCTTATGTCTCCAACTTGGTAGAGTATAGTATTTTTGAGATTTTTCAAATTTGGTTTTGTAAGAGATATATTTATGTACATGGTAATTCTCCCCCATACATAATTTATAGTATACTATACATACAATATTTTCTCTACAATCTACAATTTTCTTTCTATTTTCTCTCCATATCTCCTTACTTCTTCTCACATCTTCTCCCCTTTATATATTCTTATAGTTTCTCCCCCTTTCTAACATTAATGCCAAAGTTTTATGCTATATATTTACACAGTAATAACAAAATGTGAAAAGAATTTTGAATGTACCTTCAAAATAAGTGCCAAAGTCTTGTCCCAATTTTCTTGAAAGATCTTGTATATGTGCAATGCAACCTATACTTTTACTAACAATTCAATCATGTGGTCTACAATGAGAAGTTATTGTCATGGATGAGCATTTTTTTATGTACAATATGCTTTTTTAGTGCATCCAAGCTTGGGAGAATCATATTCTGAATATCTATCAAAGTTGAATGTATTTGTGCCTCTTCTCTAAGCAATTTTTCCTACATATCTATAAAAAATATGATCTAATTGAAGTGAATAGAGCTAGAACTTAGGTCAACCTACAATTGTTGTGCACTTGCCTTCTGATCTTCATCATTTTTTGATAGTTTATCTCTTATTTCTTTTGTGAAAATTGATGTATCACATAGTTTACTAAGAATTAAAGATACATTAATGCAAGAGGTTTCTAGAGCACCTAAAATAGTAGATATTTCAATTTGATGAATGGCAATTTGTTTAGCAATAATTTCTAAAACTTTATTCTCAAACTTTTTCTCAGTTTTCTACAATAATTTATCCTATCCATCCAAATCTTCATTATATTTTTGGATTGCCTCTACCAACTGATACAAATTTGGTTAAGAAGTATCAACCTCTATGTCTAGAGCCTCTGCTAGGATGTTCTTAGCATCCTCAATAATTTTAAACTCCTTGTTTCTTTCTTCTCTTAGCCTTTGTTGTTTGGATTTCCTTTGAAGTAGTTCACCAAAAATTTGCATCTGATCTAGATTTAGATTTGAGATGTCTCATTTAGGAATTACAATATCCTCATCAAGATCTATATCCTCCTCCTTTTCTTTTCCTTTACCCAAAAAAATTGTGATCAATTGAGGCTTGGTCTCATCTGTCTTTGCACTTATTGCTTGTATACTAGGAATGGAAACAATTGTTGAAATGGTAGAACTTGTTGCAAAAATGGATACTACACTTATTGAAATACTAGTAGTAGGAATACCTAATGTAGCCAAAACTAAGGAAGTGATCCAATGAATACTGCAACAATCTTCATTGGGTCAGTCTCCTCAACATATTGTGTATCTTCCTCGGTAGCTTCATACCCCTATTTCTCTTCATCATCTATATTATCAAAATGAGTCACCTCTTCATGATCTTTCTCCTCTTAATCATCATCATTATCTTTATCACTTACACTTGCAAAAAAATTAGTCTATTTATGAAGAAAATAGACATTCTTCCATGTGTTTGTAGATTTCTTCACAACATGCTCAATTTCTTTCAATAGAATAAGACAAGTGTTGAAACTTAAAGTTAACTTTTCTTCATTTTTCTTCAAAGATTCTTTCACCTCCTTGTCATTCAAATTTAGCTTAAGCTACCTCAAGGTCTGCTTATGTATATATTTTGTAGTTTTCATTGCATGTTCCCATCTTGGCTTAATCTTGTCCATTAAAGCATTAGGAATCTACTGAGTAAGCTGATCAGGTCAGTATTTCCACTTACCCATCTTGGATATCAGTACACCTTCCATCTGCTTCTACTCATCAGTAGTCTTGGTCTCATATTTTAGTGCCTTGAAGTTTGTGATGCTAGAACCTAATCCCAACTCTTTCATTCTTTCCTCAAATGTGGGTGGAGACCTCTTGAATATTATGTCTCCTCCTTCTTTATTTGCTTTCTTTCTGGAAGATCTCCTGATGAACAAAACAATGGATGCCTTGACAGGTTTGGTAATGATTACCTTACCTTTCTTCTTCACTAGATCCTCTTCTTCTAAGTTTTCTTCATCCTCTACTTCTTCATCTTCACCTTTTTCCTTTCAATTAATAGAAGAGTAGAACTAGTTTTCAGTTTGGCAATCCTCGTCTTTCCCTTGTCAATTGCTTGAGGAAGCTTGGTCTCTAGTTCTATCCTAGCCTTTGCCTCATCATAGATGCCAAAGTAAGCAGCCTTGGGATCAACTAGCTCATTTATTAATGCCTCAATTATTTCTTTGGTTTCATCAATATTTACCTCATACCCTAGAGGTTTTACCCATTTAATTCTTGGCCTAGCTGCCTAAATGTATACCTTGTCACTATCTACCATGAAACAAACATCATTTTTATAATCTTCAAGTAATTTCTTTGGCATTTGGAATCTATTGTTCATTTTCTCCTTAAATGGATCAAAATATTTTCCCATGATACTTTTATAATTCTCCCATTTCAACAATGTATTCATTAATCTGATAAAGGACTAGCACATCTTTTCTCCAAAAAATAGTACCTTTTGATGGGAAGAATTTTTGAACATAGAAAAATAAACATGTAAAGAGTGAACCAAACTTACATGGATTGTTCTTTGAATTCTTGGTGTTCTCCATGTTTTTGTTGAACTAGTTCAACAGTAGCTCGGCAAGGTCAAGAGATAGGTTATTCTTGACTACCTTGTAAGCCAAGTCCATAGCTTCGCATGACACACTGTTTGACCTACTAGAGCTATACATCTTGTGTGCAATGATGTGAATGCCAAACTTCAGTTCTATGTTGGTCACACTACTTAATTTCATTCCCCTTCCATCCCATCTGGCAAGGTTTTTCTTTTCCAGTTCAACCCAACTAAGGGTTTTGGTCATTTTGGCTTTTGTTAACATGGGGAGACCAATGATCCTGTGGATCATCTTCTTTTTTATCAAAATTGGTTGCTCCAACCACAACTGACCATTATGTACATGACTAACGATGTATCATATCAACTTAATTTGAAAATCTCATGACATATATGGAATATGTGTTAAACCTTTAGCTTCAAATGTTGGTGTTTTAGTTTCAACACGCCATTAACACATAGTTTCTCTAGGATTTCGTCCATTTCAAAAGTACCAATATCCTAAATTACATATTTGAAATGAGAATAGATGTCATTGATTAAGATTACCATTGGAGGGATTCGAGATTGTGCTCCACTTGGATCTCAGGTTTCTACAATAGTAGGAGTAAGCTTGAAATCTGGCACCTTCCATTCCACACCTCAAATCAACATGTTTGAACTTTTCTTTGCCTTGCTGCTGGTAGCTACCATCTTTTCTCGGTAGGGTTTGAGAGAATTTGAAAACTTTTGGTAACAATGTTCTCCAATATCTTGAATTCTCTTGAATATTTCTTTGTGCAAATAGCTCTCAAGAATTAACAGTGAGAAATGACTTTGATTTCACTCTTTTTATCAAATTTTTCCATAAATGCCTAGTACAAATTTTAAATCAAATTGATAGACTATTATCCACTTCACTTGCATTGAATACTTGAAAGATTCTTCCATGAATTGATAACCACATAAGACCTAGCTAATATCGACCTTGCATGGTGGAGTCTGTAACCTGACCTCACTCAATAAGGAAGGTAACTCGGTAGTAACTCGTAGCTCTTACTTAGAGATCCCTTTGCATCTGGAATGTTGATATAGATCTTTTGTCTTATCAACTAGAACTAATATAAGATGCCTTCTTTAGTATCTTAGTTCCAATTCTCTTTTTAGAAATCAAGTGGAAATGGTGGAGTCGCCCCATTCTTGAGTGACTTGTTCATCATTGCTCAGACTTGCGTTCTCGGTAGATTTTGGAATCAATTGTTGTCTTATTTTCTTTATGATGTTATCATATTTTTCCTTCTTTACATTTTCTATTCTTCTAGTATTCATATAGTTCTTAGCAAGATGACCAAGTCCTATACAAATGAATCATCTTTTGGTAGTATCTCTTTTCCTCATGTGATGCTTACACAATTCATTCTAGTGTGTCCAAATTCTCCATAGTAATGACATCTGCACTAAGTTTTATAGTCCAACCCAAATATAGCTTTTAGAATCTATTATACTAGATTCAATATCTTAGTTTTTCATTATGATGACTTGTTACCATGCTTCTTACATTTGTGACATTTGCCTTCAAATCTTGGTTTTTCTTTTCATTCATTAGCCCTATGACCATGCTGATTACAATTGTAGCATTTTCCATTGAATTTTTCTTTCCCATTACTCCAATATTTGTTTGATGCATTACCTATCTTACCACAGTGATTGCAAGTAGGTTTATTATTTTTGAGCTCTTTTCTTGGATGATTCACCTTCTTCTATATATCCAATTCCTACTTCTTCCTTTTGTTTGTAATGACTTTTCTCAGTCAACTGATTCATGTTTGCTTGGGATTTCATCATCCTTTCATTGGTTTACTTTTCAGTGTTTAGATCATTCTATAATCTTTCATTCTTTGATCTTAGATTCATGATTTCTTCATTTGCATTGCTGAGCTAATCAATGAAGTCTACTTGCTAAAGGGATAGTTGTTGAATTTCATTGTTCTATCCTTCTATATCTTCTGTTATCTTGTTTTCCACTTCCATGACTTCACATAATCTTACTAACTGAATTTCTTACTCTATTTTTAGTTTTCTTACTTCTTCTTGAAGAGTACTATTCTTTTCCAATAGTTCTTTCATTGCAAAGGATTGTTTGGTTGTCCAAAGCCATCCTTCATTTCTATTGATTACCTGTTACCATCTCCTTCATTAGTGAGATCTCCTTCAAAGATCTTACCATCTCCTTTTCCTACCCACACCCTCGACATGTAATAGTTGGAAGGCACTACCCACCCTTATATATAGTTCCTTAACTACAACCCCACTGACCATTATTGACAAGGGAGGGAGGCATCTTATCCATTGACTTAGCAAAATTTTCATCATGTGGATTGGAAATTAAGTTGAAATTACAAAAAATGGTGGTGACTAATGAATGAAAATTATAATCACTTTATAAAAGTGATTAGCTAGGGTGTGGATTCAAATCAACTTGAAATGATGAAAAATCAAGTTCAAATCACTTAGTTATTTTGAGTTGAAATGAATGTTACCTAAGCTAATGTGGATTTCCGCTTATATTTGCCTAAGTCAGGTTTGATTTCCATTCAATGGATTTTAATTTTTCCTAAACTAGATCTAATTCACATTGATGATTATAAGCACTTTGCTTAAGTGGATAAGAGTTCCCACCAAACACTTGGATATTTTCTCAATTGGCCTTGCATTTCAAGTCAATGGATATTAATTTTTCCTAAGCAGGGTTACATGTGGCAGGATTCTGCTATAGTTGTATTTTGTGGAAGAATTCTACTATAACAAAAGGCATGGGCAAAGTGTTTACATTTGGCAGAACTTTGTTACAATATGTATCGTATGAGTCTATGTATGACCCTTTTAAGAGTTTTGTATGGTTATGAAACTTCTACATTTTTGAATTTTTTTTCTGATTCTTGAGTGGCCCAAATAGAATCAAGATTAGTTTAAGGTACGGAATAATATTTTGATTGCACGTGAGAAACAAAAGGAGTATGGTGATTGGCATCAAGTTGAGAGGACTTTTGAGGTGGGAGACATGGTATTTTTGCATCATCAACCTTGTAGACAATCTCCATTGAAAGTAAGTATGTAAAACTTATGAAAATTATATTATTAAATCAAACTTTGATAATACCCTTAGGATTGTTGTAGTTGATCTTCTTATTCTTCTGAATGTAGGAGGAATTATTAGAATTTATATGTTGTTCTAATTTTATTTTATCTCTGCAATAAATCCATATAGGCAGTATTTCTTGAAGGAGCACACTTATCTTAATTGTGTGTCCTCAAACTACAATAAAACCCACCTATTATACCATGACCAAAGGGCATGTCCCTCTCTAGGTCAGCTCATACTACACTTACATAAATCGACATCCAAAATGGAGATAATACAAACATTAACTAACATAATTGTTTAGTTATTGTTGGGCATTCGTTTTGCATGAGGTCAATGGCAGGAATCCATAGTGTAATTCCTCTCTTGAAAAGAAAATCTTTTTAAGGATCCACTCCAAGGTTCAGTGTTTGTCTTGCGACGTACCAAAATCCACTTAGTAGAAGATAAATGTGAATGTTCATGAGGAGGTCTTTGCTGGTTCAAAAAACTCTTTTACCTTGGAATCAAGTGTTCGCTGTCTCAAAATATCATACCAAGAGAACAATATTTTGTATTTTATGTTTTTCAATGAATGCAACTCTAACAATGCAACTACTATGAGGTCCTCTTTTAATAGAGGGGGTTAGCAAAGTAAATAACAAAACTAAAAGCAAATAACATGAAATCAAACAACTTGAAAGTGACATTCCTAAATGGACATAAGCTATAGAACACAACATGTTGTGAGTTAAACCTTTGAAGAAATCAGTAGGAAACCAATGAAAACAGGAGCAGCGCTTCCTAGAATCCACTGATGCAATCGTTGGTGAGAATCTGTAACAAATCGAACGATGTTTCACTCTTCATCAAATCGCAATACCATGGAAAGTGCACTCATGCGAGACAAAAAGCTATGTAGACACAATTGGGTGATCTCTTCTCAAGCTCGCTACGTCAATGAAATTCATATATCTGTAGCAAACACGAGAACTAAAAGATCGCACAACTAGAAACAACACAATAAACCTTTTGCTCAATCAAAATCTCATGAATGAATCCACAAAACAATGACACATTAAGGCAAGAATAACTACACTCTGAATGCTAGCACCAAGAGCATAATTTTATTGCATAATAACGGTGGCCCCTTTTACATTTTACAATGGGGTATTTATAAGAAATCGTCTCCTCAATTTGTGTTGAGAGTGAGAGATATCTTAATGCAATAAAATGATTTTAAAACATTAAAAAAAACTAAATATATACAAATCGGTAATCTAACTGGTGCTTAGAGGGAATCCATCCATATTTTATTCATTAATTAGATGCATGAGCCCTTTACATGTCAAAAACAATGAAAACATGAGAGAGAAAGTAGGAGGAAGCCATTAGTTGAAGTAGAAGTGCACAGAGACACCAAAAATAGAAGTTTCCCCTTCACTAGGCATGTGTCAGTGTTAAACTTGCCATCAGAATGTGCTCCCAATGCATGGATAGAGATATTTTTTGAACTGATAGTTAACTGTCGGCACACCTCTGAATTGCAGAGCTACATGAAAATGTGGATCTATGGACCTGCGTACCTGTAGAGCTATGGAGCTGTGGATCTGCAGAACTACAAATCTACGGACTTGCGGAGCTATGGATCTGCGAAGCTCAATTTGCCAAAAAATCAAAGTTCTCAATTTTGAAAATGGTTTCTGGGTTTTGCTCAAATGAGGTTTTAGATCACATTTTGTACATGCTCCATGCCCCTTTTTGATGATTTAAACCCTCTTTATAGCCAATTACTTTCATAAACTTGCACTCGCTCTACTTCTTCAATCAAAAATCTCAAGGCACCTGTATTGAATCTTGTCCCCAATAGCTGCATAAGATGAGGAACCTAATTTGCTTTATGTCTCCAACTCTATATCTTTGACCTTTGTCTTCTCTCCACCTATCCAATCCTTCCTGGCAAGAAACCATGTGATCTAGATTATCCAAGATGATCAAATATTTGCAACTTTTCATATTTTTTCACAAATTTTCTAGGCATTTTTTAAATGACCTTTTTGGAGGTCTTTTGCTCAAAATTTCAAGTCAGAACCTTCATCGATACTTAAAATTGGGCTACCAAAGGCTCACTATATTAGGGATTGAAGTTAGATCTTCAGTTCTTCTTTCCAATAGTGTAAGCGATTTTGTATTTCAAGGCCCGAGTCAAAAGTTATGACCTCGACAAGTTGAGGATGCCATTTTTACCTACAAAAGAAGCAAACATTAGTCCGTAGAGTTAACAATGCATAGTAAAGACATACTAGCCATCCAAACAAAATGGGGGGTGAATCTTAAAATTTGGCTAAGTTTGAAATCTTGAAGCCCTAAAATTTGGCTAAGTTTGGATTTCTAAAGCCCTAAAATTTTCTAGAATCTTTACCTTATCTTCGAGAGGTCTGAAACCTATCTCAAAAGGTTCGTTGCATATATTAAAATATATCTTAAGTATAAGAAATTAACTTATACTTAAATGATATATTTTAAACTTCTCATGACTACTCGGACAAAACTGAAGGTGAAAAAATTAGCTTGACAAGCACACAAGGCCCTTGGTCATGCGTGCACGCACCTATACGAAATGCATCATAGCGCATACACACGACACATGAACTCGTGGCATGGTGGCCTGCGAGTGCACATGCATGCGGTGCACGCGAGGAGTAGTGGCGCACGAGCACACATGCTCACACTGCAATGCCACACACATGTGCACTTGCGTGTGGCGCACACACATGTGTGCTCGCGCATGGTGCGCATGCATGTGCACTCATGCATGGTGTTGTGGTGCAGGCATGAGTGTGCGCGACGCTACGGTGCTACAGCGCGAGCGACGTAGCTGTGGTACTACAGCACAGGTGGTGCTTGGCGCAAGCAAAAGTGCACGGCGCGAGTCTCGTAGCCATAGTGTGCAGTGGAAGCGTATAGGCGCATGTGGCGCTTGCCTTTTTTTTAAAAAAAAAATTAATTATTATTATTTTTTTTCTCCAACTTTTTTTCTTCTTTTTTTTAAAAAATTTTTTTTTTTCTGCGTTTCAATTTTTTTGATTTTTTGATTTTTTTTTGGTGATTTTTGGACTCAACTTTCAAACAAAAACTCTTCTCCTGACTCAAATTGTGAGTCCGAGAGTCAAAAAAAATAGGCGGTCCCCATTCCTAGTGAGGAATGGGGCATGTGTTGTGGACACCACAACAAATAGCCCCGAAAAAAGGAAGAAATGACCAAGGCATTTCTTCATCAGCAAACATTCTTCCTTCATGTGTTAAACACTAACCAAACTTCAAACACCTCGAGTGTATTTCAGATGACTTTACAGTCAAAATCTCAAAAGTTGAAAACCTTCAAACTCAGTGTGTGCATTGTATTTGTTCCCTTTAATGTGTTAGGCTGCAATCGATCAGAGTTTTCTGACAACTCAAAACAATCTTCCACTCCTCCTAGCTCATTCATTTGGAATCTCTACGAAGGCTCTTTATCAATCAATTGCTTGACTAGATGAGAGAATCAGTTCAAGGGCTCTTGGCAGGAAGTCACATTCTTTTCCTTTTGTATAATTGCTCCATGTCATTCAACATGTTACTTTTGATGAAACAGTACTTTTGAATACAAGATACTTTGTTTTGCAACATATCTTTAGCCATTTCAGATCTTTAGAATCCTTTAGACTTAACACTATCTTTTCTTTCTTTCTTTCTTTCTTTCTTTCTTTCTTTCTCTGTATCCTGACTACGCTTAGACTTTATAGTCAAAACATCAGTGTCATTTTGATTTGATCTCTTATGAACATCCCTTGCATTCCTCTTTTAGAACTTTTTAGGAAACTCTCACACCAAATAATGATCTTAGTAAGCTTTCGAGGAGACCCCTCTGCTTGAACTAATCAGAGTTTGGCTCATTTCTCATCATCTCTGACTTGAATTCAACAACACCCAAAACAATCAAATCTTAAAATTTTCAAGGTGTTGAGAGCTTGTTGGTCTAGGCTTCTGATTTTCAAACTGAAAGTCCCCTAATTCCACAAGAAATGTTTGTTGCTTGGTTGGTATAAAAGACACAATCGTCCAAATGTTTTGACAAAGAAATACCTCCTGAAATTGGACCAAAGAGTGGTTAATAAAATCTTGAGAAAAATTCCAAGTACACCTTACCCCCTAGGACTAACATAACTAAATAAAAAATAAAAAAATGAACACACGACTGAAAGAAAACATGCAACACCTAACTAGAAAGACTAAAAAAGACTAAGAAAAACAAAAACAAAAGCAAAAACTTATCTACAAAAAACCTTGAATAACAAGAATGTGGGGTGGTTGGCAATAGATTTCTTATTACGTGCAATAGTAATGAACCACTCCATATAGTTCTCAAAAATGCTAACTTGTCTTTGTACTCAGAAAAATAAAGTCTGGACAATCTTGGTTCAAATTCAGAGCACAAATCACACAAAATTAGAAGTTGTGGTAACTCTTTATGGCCATGATTAATCAACAAACAAGTTCTCTTACCTTTAGCATCATATTCAAATTGAAAATCATCAAACTAAGAGGGATAATGGAAAGATATCACCTAATCCAACAAGTCCCCCACCATAGGGGTACACTCACACATTGTAATTTCTCCTTCTAGTGGTCTCATCTAATGGTACACCACTTCACACGCACATAGAGACACTTTAGGTTCCACCCTAGGCTCCCTTGGACTAGAAAAATCCATCACCAACCTTGCTTTCACATTACAGGATTCATCACCATCATCGACCCAGATGTTTTCTGCCTTATATCCCAAAGAAGCTTGTTCAAAATCATATTTTCCCTCCATTGCAATCTCCCAAGCTAACAAGAAATTGGGGCAACTTTCTCCTGAATGGAACCCAAATGGATGGATCCTACATGACTCACTTATTGCATGGTTTGATATGTATGTAGAATACCCACAAATAGACATTTTCTTAGTCAAACTTGAGACTAAATTGAACACTCTATCCATCTCTTCCAATAGCATATCTTGTTTTGAAGGAGGCAGCTTATCATTATCCAATGGGGAATCAATATCACCATAGGAACAATTGGTGTCTTCTTCTTGGTGACTTTGTGATTCAAAAATCTCACCAACCTCAGGATCTTCTGCATTTCCATTAGCTTTTGCAACTTCATGGAGTTTTGGAGCTTCAAAATTTCTTGGCATATCCACACTTATTGTGACATCAATACTTGGAATAATTTCTTCATTGAATGGGAACGCAAACTCCTCTTGATCATCTTCATCAAATTTTCCTCTTGTGGACTTATCATATGAATCAAACATCATTGCACTAAACTGCAAAGATTGTTTCTCCATGATTTGGGGAGGCTGATTTGAAACATCATTGTGCCCATACCCATTTTTACTTGGACTCATTCCTGTAATACAATTATTCTCATTGTTGATGTTGTTGTAGAGGCCAAAATTTCTGCTCTGATTTTGAGAATAATTTTTTCGAGTAGAAAGTTGTCTTGGATGATTGCCTTGGTCTCTTGAAGAATTTGACTTTATTTTGATGAGTTCATTGGATAAAAGAGACATCGTCTCCTTCATGGCCTTAAGCTCTCTAGCCATATCATTTTCTACTTCAATGGATGCAACTACCTTTTGCTCAAAGAAAGCGGTCTTTTGAGACCCATATTCGGAATATGTAATTGTTGGCATTGGAGGAGTAGTAACCTGATTTATGAATGTAACATCCTCTTTGAAAACCTTTTCAATGGTATCAATGTCTCTGGGTGGGAGCCTTCTTAGAAAAATAGAAGTTAATGAATCCATTTTTCCAAAGTAGATCTGGATGATAGCCTCCTGTGGTACAGTGTATGGAAACTCCATTCTTTGATACATCCTATAGAAGTGATGATTAAACTGTGAAATAGTCTCATGGGGATTCCTCTTAATCGAGATGAACTGATGATATAGAAGAGCTGGATCAACATAGATCTTGAATTATTCCAAAAAAATTCTCTCAAAAGAGTTTCAATCCCTTATTGATGCTGGTGGAAGATTGAGGTACCAATTGAATGCCATTTCCCCCACAGTGTAAGAAAAAGGATGACATACCACATCCATATGCTGAATCTAGTTTCAATTACAGATCTCCTTAAAGATTTTGATATGATCTTCTATTGGTCTTGATTCTCCATAGATAAACCATGGGAAAAACTTTTTAGGATTTTTGGGCAAGTCATGTAATGGTCCAGTTAGGTTCAAAGGTGAACTTTGGGCATTGAAGAAAGACATGGTGCATAATGATGGAAATGTGTGAAGTGGAATGTAAAGCGAATGATGACGATGAAATGTGTAATGTGAATGGGTGGAGTTCTTGGAATCCCTTTATCACTATGATGCTTATGAAAGTGACTAAGTTGTAGGAACTTGTGTTTATTCTAGAAAAGCACACCTCTAGAGAAGCACACTTTCTCAAAATAGTGCACCACAAAATTTTACGAAGCTGCAGACTTGAATTTCTGAAAAACTCAAAAAAAAATTTGAACTTGTGCAAAGTGCAGATTATTGCAAGAGTGTAAAAGTTTTGAAACTTTATCAAATCTTTCTTGTTTCCAAGAGTAGATTCTTTGCTTTTAGGCCCTCCTTCTAGCGCCACTTCTGTTGGGTGTTCATTTTGCATGAGTTCAATGATAGGAATCTATAGTGTAATTCCTCTCTTGAAAAGAAAATCTTTTTAAGGATCCACTCCAAGGTTTAGTGTTTGTCTTGCAACGTACCAAAATCTGCTCAGTAGAAGATAAATGTGAATGTCCACGACGAGGCATTTGTTGGTTCCAAAAATTCTTTTACCTTGGATTCAAGTAAAATCTATTTGCCATCTCAAAATATCATACCAAGAGAACAATATTTTCTATTTTCTATTTTTCAATGAATGCAACTCTAACAATGCAACTACTATGAGGTCCTATTTTAATAGGGGGGTTAGCAAAGAAAATAACAATCCTGCAAACAAATAACATGAAATCAAACAACTTGAAAGTGAAATTCCTAAATGGACATAAGCTATAGAACACAACATGTTGCGAGTTAAACCTTTGAAGAAATTAGTAGGAAACCAATGAAAATAGGAGCAGTGCTTCCTAGAATACACTGATGCAATCGTCAGTGAGAATCTGTAACAAATCGAATGATGTTCCACTCTTCATCAAATCACAAGGCCATGGAAAGTGCACTTATGCAAGAGAAAAAGCTATGTAGACACAATCGGGTGATCTCTTCTCAAGCTCGTTACGTCAATGAAATTCATATATCTATAGCAAACACTAGAACTAAAAGATCGCACAACCAGAAACAATGCAATAAACCTTTGGCTCAATCAAAATCTCATGAATAAAGTCACAAAACAATGACACATTAAGGCAAGAATAACTACACTCTGAATGCTAGCACCAAAAGCATAATTTTATTGCATAATAACGGTGGCCCCTTTTAAATTTTACAATGGGGTATTTATAAGAAATCGTCTCCTCAATTTGTGTTGAGAGTGAGAGATATCTTAATGCAATAAAATGATTTATAAACATTAAAAAAAACTAAATATATACAAACTGGTAATCTAACTGGCGCTTAGAGGGACTCCATCCATATTTTATTCATTAATTAGATGCATGAGCCCTTTACATGTCAAAAATAATGAAAGCATGAGACAGAAAGTAAGAGGAAGCCATTAGTTGAAGTAGAAGTGCACGGAGACACCAAAAATAGAAGTTGCCCCTTCACTAGGTGTGTGTCAGTGTTAAACTTGCCATCAGAATGTGCTCCCAATGCATGGACAGTGATATTTTTGGAACTGCCAGTTAACTATTGGTGCACCTCTGAATTGTGGAGCTACATGAGAATGCGAAGCTGCAGACCTGCATACCCGCAAACATGCAGACCTATGGAGCTATAGAGCTTTAAATCTATAGATCAGCAAAGCTACAGAGCTCCAGACCTACAGATCTATGGACCTGTGGATCTGCGGACCTACAGAGTTGCAGATATGTGGAGCTCAATTTGCCAAAAAATCAAAATTCTCAATTTTGAAAATGGTTTCTGGGTTTTGCTCAAATGAGGTTTTAGATCACTTTTTGTATACACTCCATGCCCCTTTTTGATGATTTACACCCTCTTTATAGCCAATTACTTTGATAAACTTGCACTCCCTCTACTTCTTCAATCGAAAATCTCAAGGCACCTGTATTGAATCTTGTCCCCAATAGCTGCATAAGATGAGGAACCTAATTTTCTTTATGTGTCCAACTCTATATCTTTGACCTTTGTCTTCTCTCCACCTGTCCAATCCTTCCCGGCAAGAAACCATGTGATCTAGATTATCCAAGATGATCAAATGTTTGCAATATTTCATATTTTTTCACAAATTTTGTAGGCATTTTTAAATGACCTTTTTGGAGGTCTTTTGCTCAAAATTTCAAGTTAGAACCTTCATCGATCCTTAAAATTGGGCTACCAAAGGCTCACTATTTTAGGGACTGAGATTAGATCTTCAATTATTCTTTCCAACAGTGTAAGTGATTTTGAATTTTGAGGCCCGAGTCAAAAGTTATGACCTCGACAAGTTGAGGATGCCATTTTTACCTACAAAAGAAGCAAATATTAGTCCTTAGAGTAAACAATGCATAGTAAAGACATACTAGCCATTCAAACAAAATGGGGGGTGAATCCTAAAATTTGGCTAAGTCTAAAATCTTGAAGCCCTGAAATTTGGCTAAGTTCGGATTTCTAAAGCCCTGAAATTTCCTACAATCTTTACCTTATCTCTGAGAGGTCTGAAACCTATCTCAAAAGATTTGTCGCATATATTAAAATATATCTTAAGTATAAGAATCTTATACTTAAATGATATATTTTAAACCCCTCTCATGACTATTCGGATGAGCGTCGCGATATGTGGAATCCATATTTTAAACGATATGTGGCGCGCGAGCACACATGGCCACACCAAAACATTGCGCGCATGTGCGTTCGTGTGCGGCGTGAGCGTATGAGTGCACGCGGTGCTGCGATGCAGGTGCGCCTAGAGCACAGGCATGAGCGCGCGTAGCACTATGGCTCTGCGGCACAGGTGGCATTCATTGCGGGCACAGGCGCGGTGCTATGGCATAGGTGGCACTCAACGCGAGCACGAGCGCATGGCACGAGTGTCGTAGCCATTGTGCGCGGTGCTTGCTTTTTTCTTTTTTTTTTGAAATTTAATTATTATTATATTTTATTTTTTTCAACTTATTTTCTTCTTTTTTTTAAATTTAAAAAAAAATTTTGGCTTTTCAATTTTTGACTTTTTGATTTTTTTTGTGATTTTTGGACTCAACTTTCAAACAAAAATTCTTCTCCTGACTCAAATTGTGAGTCTAGGAGTCGAAAAAAGTAGGCGGTCCCCATTCCTAGTGAGGAATGGGGCATGTGTTATGGACACCACAACAGTTATAGTTAGTGCTAAACATGCATAATTCCCAAGGATCGCCACCCATCCTTTTACCAAGTGTAAAGTATATAATGCTCTAAATGGTATACAAGGGGAGAAGATTATGGTGTAGTCTGGACTCTCAGACCAATATGATATCACTGTTATAAATTTAACACTCCTTCTTAACTTGATAATCATACTAAGAGATAACATATCTAGCATCATCAATTATGATGAATAAGCATAGATTGATACTATATATCTATTTGAATCTTTTGAGCAAATGACATCATGGAACACATGATACTGAGTCATATAACCATCTTGTGATATGACTTATCACTTAAAGTAGTGATGTTAGTATTGCATGTAATGCAATACACCCAGGATAAAATCTGAAGAATGAGTAAATTATTTATTTATCTAGGTTGTGACTCATAGGAACTGGTAATCCTATATCACAACTTGATCTTGAGTTAAGATCTACAAGAAAATAGGTTAAAGTTTGAAGAATAAATTCTTCCTTTATCCAAGTTGTGATTAATAGGCATAGAAATGCTCATGTCACAAATGATCTTGAACTCACCTAGATCTTACAGTAGTTCTATACTATTCAATACATTATCTAAGGGATCGTCATCTCTCATAATGTCTTTTATACAAGTATTCATTACCTTAGAGATCATCGCCTCTAAATAATGAATACAAATGGTTCAGCCCATAACAGTCAATAGCTTGATAATGAAATTATTCTATTAATAATTTAAAGAATAAAAATGAATTACAATTCAACCATACCAAGTCTTTTTCTGAAGTGATCTATCTTCACTCTAGAGAGAGGTTCGGTGAGAATATCTACTCTATGATCTGCAGTGCAAATGTATTCTAATTTTACCAAAGTAATGAGAATCAGAATAGGATCGAAATCGGCAAGGCCGAATCAAATCGTGAATCGACCATGAATTGGAAAATTTTTAAAAACTCTTTAAATTTAGAGATTTTAACAATTTAAAACTTATTTCATGCACCCTTTATTGAATATAACTTAAACACACTATAACATTATCAAGTAGAAGTTAGCATACATAAACATGGAACATTAATGATAAATCCATCACATACGTAACTATGTTACACATAAAATGTAAATTGTAGGTTGTAGCTGAAGTAAATAGAAATCATATGATCATAATGATTCAAAGTTGAAACACAAAAATCCTTTCTCTAAATGGTTCCATAAATGGCACTTTTGAAATATTAGATACACAATAAATTTCTCAACATTCTTATTTCTTTGATGATGTAGTAAGTTTGACTTTCATTGCTACATAGGCATACACACACAACAGTTCGAGTCTTTTTATTGGTGTTCTTAACTTTTTTTGCCACATCCTTAGATTTATCAGTTTCCATGTGTATGTCTTTGCTTGTATATTGAATTGTTCATACTAATTGTCGAGTATCTTATTGAATTCTTCCTCTTATTTTATTCCATATTAATAGTGCAAAATTGGTTGTTGTATATGACATGATGTGTATTTTACTATTTAGTATTACCTTTTTCTACTAATAATTCATGATATGCTGGCTGGAATATTTGTCTTGCTACAATATTTTTTATTGTGTACATTATATCCTTTGATGCTTCTTTAATATTGGGCAATATTCCATCACCTATATGCTTAAAAAAAGAATGCAATACATATACCTTCAGTGCTACATTTATTAGATATGAGTCTCTAGCAATGAAGTTCCTATTTTGGATCTGGTAAGTGAAGTATATATAGTAATATACATGCCATGGATGTTATTTTTGTTCTGTCTATGTTTTCATTAATCTCCTGCAAGTCTACTCAAACATACCATGAATGATGGTTCTCTAATCCTTTGTATGTTTCTTTAATTAATTTATGTCTTGCCTTGCCAATTCATGGAGCCGATTCAGGCGATTCATGAGAAAAAATTGGCTAATCCAATTCACAACTCATGAAAAATCACCTAGGTTGATCAAATCGCCAAATCAGTGATATAGGCAATTTAATGGTGATTCTCAGAACTCTAAATTTTGCAGTATTCTTGTCTACCATATCTCTTACTTAATGGTAAGGAATTTTGATATGCTTGGACCTATCATGGAAAATTGGATTAACAGAAAGCTTGATGGAACTCTGATTATCACAATGAATAATCATAGGATTCATTGCTTGTCCAAATAATCCTACAAGTAACTTTCTAAGCCAAATTTCTTCCCAAGAGGTCATCGCTATTGAAAATTATTTGGCTTCTTTGGAAGTTTGTGCTACTGAAGATTATTTTTTGCATAGCCAAGATATCATTGGTGATCCTAAATTGAAACATCCTAAAGTAATTTTTCTATCTTTAACACTTCCACCCCAAGCTGAGTCAGTGAATCCATGTAAATCTAAGTCAACTTTCTCATATTTGAGCCCAACATTAAGAGTGTGTTGTAAGTATCTTATAATGTGTTTGACCGCAACTAGGTGAATCTCCTTTGGCTCACACATAAACTGACTTAAGGCATTAACAGCATAGCAAATATTAGGTCTTGTATTTACCAAGTACATAAGGGACCCAATCATTTGTCTATAGAGAGTAGAATCTATGGAAGTTGATTCTGTTGTTGCTTCTTTTAGTTTATGTAGATTAGTCTCCATTGGAGAAGACATAGACTTGCAATTCCACATTCCAAATCTTTGATGTATACTTCTCTTGATTAAGTATAATGCTGTCAAAATTTTGATGTACTTCTAGTCTTAGGAAGTAATGAAGGAGTCCCGAGTCTTTCATCTCAAATTCTCTAATTAGATCTTTCTTGAATTGATCTATGAGATGATCATCACCTGGTATTAGTACATCATCAATATACAGTATCAAAATTACCATATCATCTTTATCCCTTTTATAATATAGATTTGGATCAGCTTCATTTTTCTGAGAATCCTAAGCCAGTGAGATACTTATCAATTCTTTCATATCGAACCCTTGGAGCTTATTTAAACCCATAGAGAGCTTTGTTGAGCCTGCAAACAAAAATGTTAGGATCATGAGTTTCAAATCCTTTTGGTTTCTCTAAATATACTTCTTTTGTAATATTTCCATTCAGGAATGCTATTTTTACATCCATCTGATGTGCTTTACATCCCTTCAATGTTGCAATGGCTAGGACTATTTTTACAGAGGTGTATTTGGCAATAGGAGAAAAAGTTTCTTAACAATCAACCCACTCTTTCTGAGAGAATCCCCTGGCTACAAATCTAGCTTTATATTTTTCAATGCTACCATCTGTAGAATGCATTATTTTAAAAATCTATTTGGAAGAAACAAAAAATTTCCTTTTAGATCTTGGAACAATTTTCCAAACATCATTTTTCATAATATATTGGTATTCTTCTATCATAGCATCTTTCCAAGTTATATGTTTAATAGCATATGAAACATTGGTTGGTTCTAATTTAGAGAAATCATTCATGTTTTCTATATAACTAGAAAATCTTATAGGTCTTTTGTTTCCTCTAATGTTTCCAGATGGTGCAACAAAGTCTTCTTCAAAAATTCCATCCCTACTAAGTTCAATATTTTTCTATCTAGGTATGAAAATCCTTTATGCTTTAGATGTTTCACTATACCCTACAAAAATACTTTTCCTCGCGGAGGGTTCTAACTTAGTTCTCTATTCTTTTGGAACATGGATAACTCTTTTCTTTTGAAATATTGATATACATAGTGCACCCAAAAATCATAAGATGACTTATATTAGGTTTAACCTTAGTAAAGACTTCTTTAGGAGTTTTATCTATAAGGTAAGAGTGAGGGCTTCCATTTTGAATATAGAAAATAGTACAAGAAGCTTCTGCCCAAAGATAATATTTTAGATTTTAATCAAATATCATAGGTCTTGCAACTTCTATAATTGTTCTATTCTTCCTTTCTGCTACCCTGTTTTGTTGTGGGTTATAAGGAACAATATACTCCCTTTTAATTCTTGTTTCTTTTAAAAACCTTTTAAACAAATATGAGGTGTAAACCCCTCCATTATTAGTTCTAAGAATTTTAATTTTATGTCCTGATAAGTTTTTAGTTAAAATTTTAAATTCTTTAAATCTCTTTAGAATTTCTTTTGATTCTTTGCATTTTAGGAAGTAAATCCAAGTTTTCCTAGAGAAGTCACCTATGAATAGAATATATTACCAAAATCCTCCAAGAGAAGGAACAAACATAGGTCCACATAAATCCAAGTGGATTAATTCCAAGACATTGTTAGTTTTTCTAGTGCTATCATGAAATGGACTTTTGGTGTTCTTACCCAGAGCGCATCCTTTGCATATGCTTGAGTGATCTTAATTTAGTTTAGGTAAACTAGTAACCATCTTCATCATAGTTGATAAAGTTTTGAAATTTAGATATCCTAACCTTATGTGCCATATTTCATGTATATATGTAGCTTCATGAATTAAGGCTTGAATAGGTCAATTAGTTTTAGAATTTAATTCATAAAAATACCCTTTTCTTTGACCAATCTATTTTGCTTTCTTAATTGAGGAGTTCTTAGCCCAGGTTATTACTTTACCATCCATAAATGCAACATTATGTCTATCATCTTCAAGTTTTGTAACCGATATTAGATTTATTTTTATTCTTGGTGAATAGAGTACTCCTTTGAGAAGAAGAGAATTTCTTGATTTTAGTTTCAAGATGCAATTTCCAATTCCTTTGACGAAATGTGCTGAATTTAGTTACTTCACCATTAACCTTTTCTAATATAGAGTATAGTGCTTCTTTCTATCTTGTACTATGTCTAGATGATCCACTATCAATCACTCATGCTTTACTTGAGACTTTAGTTGATAGTGATGAATACAATACATGATTCTTAGGATCATACTTATCTTCTTACCTAGTAACATTTGTACAATTCACTTGTTGTTTAGAATTCTCAGGGCAAGTAGATTTGTAGTGTCCAAACTTTTCACATCTGAAGCATTATATTTGGGATAGATCTTTCTTAGGTTTATCATTCTTTTGATTAGCCCTTTTCTTTTTGGAATGCTTCTTCTTGCCTTTATAGGAATTTGTATTAACAACATAAAGTTCTTCATCTTTTTTTTTCAATTTCCCTCCTTTCTTTAGTTTTCTGTATTCTTCTTGAAGACAATCTCCCCTAAGTCTATTGAAGTCAAGAAGTTTATCTCTGGCACTTACTCCTTGTGTGAAAGTTTTCCATGAATCTGGCAATCCATCTATAGCCATCAATGTTAGTTCTATGTCAATAATGATGGTTCCTATACTTGCAAGTTCATCTCTTAGGCTTACAACCCTTAGAAAGTAAGAATTCATCGATTTTCCATTCTTTATTTGTATGTGATTTAGTTTCCTTTTTAGTGTGAGAACTCTAGTTCCATTGTTAACCTCATAGGCATTTAGTAGTGCATTCATCATAGAAAATGTTGTTTGATGTTTTGTTAGCATAGGTACGATATCATTTTTCACTCCATTTAATATGATTTGAATGGCTTTCCTATTTCCTTTACTCTAGATAGATTTATGAGGTTCAACTATAGGTTGTCTGGATGCCAATTCAAAAAATTGTTTTACATCATTTTCTTCAAGAATCATCATGATTTTGAATTTATAGGCATCAAAGTGTTCTTTCCCATCAAACATGTCCTCGGGTCTGATTGTGTATGCCATTAAAGATAGGAGAATGATGCTAGATATATATAAGGTCGGATTACTTAATTTGCCGAGCCTAGGTTCAACTACCAGAGCTTTGATACCATGTAAAATTTCTGCAAATTTTGTTATTAAATTAGACTTTAATAATACCCTTAGGATTTTTGTAGATGATCTTCTTATTCTTCTGAATGTATGAGGACTTATCAGAATTTATATGTTGTTCTAATTTTATTTTATCTCTATAATAAATCTGTATGGGAAGTATTGCTTGAAGGAGAAGACTTATGTTAATTGTGTGTCCTCAAACTACAATAACACCAACCTATTATACCATGACCAAAGGGCATGCCCTCAAAGTGACATGACTCTCTCTAGGTCAGCCCATACTACACTTACATAAATCAATGTCCAAAAATGGAGATAATACAAACATTAACTAACATAATTGTTTAGTTATAGTTAGTGCTAAACATGAATATTTCCCAAGGATCACCACCCATCCTTTTACCAAGTGTAAAGTATATATGCTTTAAATGTGTAGGTGCACTTTCAATACACCATTTTTAAAAAACTTTTAAAGTTGCCTCCCATAAAGAATTTCCCAAAAATTGTTCCCAGTATGCTTAACAAAGTTTCTATGAAGGATTGAATTATTTCTCGGTCCAAATATACAAATGTGGAAGCAAATAGAAGCCAAAGTTCATTTTTCCACCATGGAGAAGCACTTTTCTAATTTTCCACAATGGAGAAGTCAACTTGGAATTTTCCACTAAAGGAAAAATGAAGTGTAGTGGAAAACTCATTTTCTACTACGACTTTCGTAGCACTTTTCTAATTTTCCACCATGGAGAAGCACATTTCTAATTTTCCGCAATGGAGAAATCAACTTGGGATTTTCCACCAAAGGAAAAATCAAGTGTAGTGGAAAACTCATTTTCCACTAAGACTTTCACAATCATTTTCTAATTTTTCACAATGGAGAAGTCAAAATTCATTTTTCCACCATGGAGAAGCACATTTATAATGTTCCACAATGGAGAAGTCAACTTGGGATTTTCCACCAACGGAAAAATGAAGTGTAGTGGAAAACTCATTTTCCACTGTGACTTCTGAAGTCATTTTCAGATTTTCCATTGGAGAAGCAAATGTTTCATTTTCCACCGAAGGAAAAATGTGTAATGGAAAACTCATTTTTTACTTTTCTTTTCGTAGTCATTTTCTAATTTTTCATTGGAGAAGAAAATATTGCATTTTCCAGCAAAAAAAAAATGCATAGCAAAAAATTCATTTTCCACTACGACTTTCTCAGGCAAAGTCCAATTTTCCACATGAGGAGAGAAAAGGAAAATCTCAATCCAAGATGAAGGTTTATGGGGTCTAGCATCAAGATTACTCCATAAAAATAATTTTTGAATCAATCTACATCAAAATTGTGCCCACTACATGGAAATGGAAAATTCATTTTCCACTGTGACTTTCGTAGTCAAAGTTCAATTTTCTACCAAGGGAGAAGACAAAAGTTAGATTTTCGCTATAAGAATTCCAAAGAATCTCTCCCAAATTTTAGCAAAGAATTAATATTGTAAGAATTGAAGATAACATTGTTGCAGATTGAAGACATGGATTATAGAGCATTGAAAGAACAGTGGTTGGAAATTTTATTTTATTAATTCTGATTTTGTAGCAGTCATTTAGAGCAGAATTGAAAAATTCATATATTTTTACTCATTGATTTTTTTTTTGATCGCTGTGGCCAGGATGAAGATAACTAGGTTTGGAAGAACATATCTAAAAGTGAGCTCTATCCAATAGTGGGATAAAAACATATGCCCCACAAAAAATGGCTCATTTTTACCTAATAGAACTATTTATTTTGCTGTCCACTCAATGAAGGAAAGATTTTTATATTGATTTAACATATTTAAATGTCAATTTTTAACATATAATTTAAATATGTTAATATATATCATTATTAACTTTAAAAGTTAATAAGCATATCAGTTTTCAAAAAGAAAAATATGAGGAGTCGAAGAGACAAGATCAGTTACAGAACTGAAAAGTCACTGGAAGAAACCAAACAGTTGCTGGAAAATGTATTTATTGTAAAACTTTTCCATTGAGAGGGGCTTCTTTTCTACAAGATTAGGTATTGCTAGAGTAGAGGGAAGACAGTAGTTTATTTTATGCATTTCATTTCATGCATTGATTTCTGTAATAGATTTGGCCAGAGTTGCAGGAAAATAAAAATTAGAGCATTGTATTTGTTGTGTTCAAAATAAAGAAGAGTTTTGCTTCAAATTAGAGAATTTGAGTATTATTTTCTGAATATATTCAATCAGAGTATTGTTGTGTTCAGTTTTGGACATTATCTTGCATCTTGCATCAAATAATGAATGTGTTGTAGATCAGAGTATTTGCACGTATTCCTATTGCATAACTTTGAATATTAAATCTTCATTTCTTCATTGCATTCACATAATTTTTATCTATATTGCATTACCGATTTCAAGAAGTCATAGGAGTTGTGGATTCTTGGCATTGGCTAGATTTAGGAGTTGAAATCTTCCCGAGTTAGTTCTATCTAGGCCTGGCTTGGTTTTCCTCTTCCGTTCTCAGGTTAAGAACGTAGCCAATTAGTTTAGGAACAAACAAATTCATTGAATATCATTGATAAGGGAGTTGTACCTTTCAATTCAGAGGAAGTCTATCAATCTCATGATAGATTATCCAACTATTGGTATCAAATCATTTCTCACAGGTTCGGGCATGTAAGAGTTACATTGGAAAGAACAATCTGTTTACCAACAGATTTTTGGCGACTCTGCTGGGGAAGTGAAAAAGAAGATTAGTGATGCAGTTTTACTTCCTCAATTTATATTATTATCTCTACTTGAGATTGGTGACTCTATTTTGATTCTCATCATTTTTGGTTGAAGAGTCCAGTGCTTTCATTTTCAGAATTATTATTATCTCTACTTGCAGGAGATTGGCGACTCTATTATTAAAAGACCATACCCATTAAAGTTGTGAATGGAAGAAGGCCAGATCCTTCTTTGATTGAACTTCATCAAACTCAAGATCCAGTCTTGCATGATCTTTTTGATGCTTTTAGAGAAAGCATTACCCATGGAAGAAAAATGAATTTGAGCATTGAAGAAGATCATGCACTAGTCCTTTTATGGAAAAGTGTTTGTGCCAGGTATCACAAATTAAAGGAGCTGGAAATAAAATCAAAGTTATTGCAGCATTGTAGCGAAAGGGTGTTGCAGCTAAGAAAAGAATTGAAGGTAGATAATGATGAGATTGTAGAAGTTCTGCACCATCACATCTCCTATAATTTTTTGGTCCTGAGCGAACAAGAGGTTCAACCAAGAAAGAAAACCAGAAGAAAACCCTCATTCAAAGAGATAGAAGCTGAAAGTGATTTCAATTTACAATTTCTTTGGACTACGTTTAAACAAAGCATTGCTGAAGCTGAAAAGAAGAGATTAAGTCTCTCTGAAGACCATCAATCCACTCTATTGTTAAGGTGTGTATACCAGCAGTACTTTAATGTCCAAGATCAAAGAAAGGGGAGTTATGTTTTAGCAAAAGTGCTTGAAGAAAAACCAATAAATCAAGAACCAATGTCAGTTAATTGTTCAGTTCTTGGAGAACAAGAAATACCCCAACTTCCAAAGGCACAATTTCAATGGGCAAAGACACTCTTGATAGCGAATGGAAAATGGTAAGTAAAATAGAAAATGAGGATTTGTTTATGATTTTTTTTGTTCCCGAGGTTACAAGTTTCAGATTTGATGAAAATGATGATCATCTTTTACATAAATTTTCTTTTGAAAATCATCCGTTGGTTTGTAAGCAAGTGGAATATGAGACTTTTAAGTTTGAAGAAGATATTTGTAAAAGTGATTTTAAACCTACACAAGTTGATGATGATTCTATGTTGGAATCATTTTATTACAAAGATAATACAACTCTGAGTTTTTTTGAAGAAATTTGTGTTGACAAAAAGGCTAGAGCATGTGTTGATAATCATTTTACCAGATTTGAAAATATGATTGAAGAAATGGTTGCAAGAACAAAGTTTGAGCAGAGATTCTCTTTGACTGACAAAGTGTTGCAACATCACGGGGAGGACAAAGAACCAGATTATATTTTTATTTTCCATGAAATAGAAGCTAATCGAGTCTTGGTGCCTACCAAATGTAAGTCTTCTTCTACAACCGATTCAAGTATTGAAGTTTTGAATTTGGATAGGGAGTTTCTAGATTTGATAGCTACTAGAAAGGATGAAGTTACTTCAATCCAGATTGATCCTATGTGTGATGAAGAATCATTTTATTTCAGCTTGGATTTGAAATCTAAAAGTTCTATTCAAATCAACTGTGATAAATGTGCATATGATGGAACATCATTTTCAGAACCATTTGAGTATCCTGAATATTTTAATATTGTTTTGGATGTTGGAATCTCTATTAGAAATGATGTTGTAGAAAGAGATGAAGGTGAGTGTGTTCTCGTACCAGATTCAGAATCTTTATACCTTTCTTCCTCACAAAAAATGATTAATGGTGCAAGAAGTAATGTGCAGGCAGGCACAAATGAATCAGAAATATATGATGAAGGATGGTTGTTTGGAAGGGATTTTTGGGCCACATATTTTCAGCATACCTCTGGATTCAGTTTTGATTATGATGAAGTTGCTAAGGGGAAATGTTTTTGGTTTAACTTGCTGGAGCATAATTTTCTTTTCCAGAAAGGTTCATACTTCTCCCTTCTGATTAATGGCCATGTGTGAGCTTCTTCCTACTTGCTCTTTCTTTTGGTGAGGTCTCCTCACCTATATTTGTAAATAATCTTTTATTTCCATAGTTTTGTTGTGTGTAGCTTAGTGTTCCCTGCTTTCTTAGTTTTAGTTTTGCCTT
Source organism: Cupressus sempervirens (assembly GCA_028749045.1). Taxonomy (NCBI): domain Eukaryota; kingdom Viridiplantae; phylum Streptophyta; class Pinopsida; order Cupressales; family Cupressaceae; genus Cupressus; species Cupressus sempervirens. The sequence goes on along the minus strand of CM053792.1, from coordinate 679,187,188 downwards.
ACTCCCCTCCACCCTCCCGGCAAGCAATTCTTTGATGGTCTTCTTTGTGCTTAGACTATGTAACCCAATGGATAGGCACTTGTCTTTTCCTAGAGATTCTGGATTCTTTATGCACTTTGTAGCACATAATCCCCATTCAGAGCTAGCTGTAGGTGCACTTTTAGTACACCATTTTTAAAAAACTTTTAAAGTTTCCTCCCATAAAGAATTTCCCAAAAATTATTCCCAGTATTCTTAACAAAGTTTCTATGAAGGATTGAATTATTTCTAGGTCCAAATATACAAATGTGGAAGCAAATAGAAGCCAACGTTCATTTTTCCACCATGGAGAAGCACTTTTCTAATTTTCCATAGTGGAGAAGTCAACTTGGAATTTTCCACCAAAGGAAAAATGAAGTGTAGTGAAAAACTCGTTTTCTACTACAACTTTCGTAGCACTTTTCTAATTTTCCACCATGGAGAAGCACTTTTCTAATTGTTCGCAATGGATAAGTCAACTTGGGATTTTCCACCAAAGGAAAAATCAAGTGTAGTGGAAAACTCATTTTCCACTGCGACTTTCGCACTCATTTTCTAATTTTTCGCAATGGAGAAGGAAAAATTCATTTTTCCACCATCAAGAAGCACTTTTCTAATTTTCTGCAATGGAGAAGTCAACTTGGGATTTTCCACCAAAGGAAAAATGAAGTGTAGTGGAAAACTCATTTTCCACTGCGACTTCTGCAGTCATTTTCAGATTTTCCATTGGAGAAGAAAATGTTTCATTTTCCACCAAAGGAAAAATGTGTAATGGAAAACTCATTTTTTACTTCACTTTTTGTAGTCATTTTCTAATTTTCCATTGGAGAAGCAAATATTTCATTTTCCAGAAAAAAGAAAAATGCATAGCGAAAAAATTCAATTTCCACTACGACTTTCGTAGGCAAAGTCCAATTTTCCACATGAGGAGAGAAAAGGCAAATCTCAATCCAAGATGAAGGTATATGTGGTCTAGCATCAAGATTACTCCAGAAAAATAATTTGTGAATCAATCTACATCAAAATTGTGCCCACTACATGGAAATGGAAAATTTATTTTCCACTCCGACTTTCGCAGTCAAAGTTCAATTTTCTACCAAGGGAGAAGACAAAAGTCAGATTTCCGCTATAAGAATTCCAGAGAATCTCTCCCAAATTTTAGCAGAGAATTAATATTGTAAGCATTGAAGATAACGTTGTTGCAAATTGAAGACATGGATTATAGAGCATTGAAAGAACAATGGTTGGAAATTTTATTTTATTAATTCTGATTTTGTAGCAATCATATAGAGCAGAATTCAGAAATTCATATCGTTTTACTCATTGATTATTTGTCTGATCACTCTAGTCAGGATGAAGATAACTAGGTTTGGAAGAACATATCCAAAAATGAGCTCAATCCAACAATAGAATAAAAAGATATGCCCCACGAAAAATGGCTCATTTTTACCTCGCAGAACTATTTATTTTGCTGTCCACTCAATGAAGGAAAGATTTTTATATTGATTTAACATATTTAAATGTCAATTGTTAACATATAATTTAAATATGTTTATATCTATCATTATTAAATTTAAAAGTTAATAAGCATATCAGTTTTCAAAAGGAAAAATATGAGAAGTCGAAGAGACAAGATCAGTTATAGCACTGAAAAGTCACTGGAAGAAACCAAACAGTTGCTGAAAAATGTATTTATTGTAAAACCTTTTCCATTGAGAGGGGCTTCTTTTCTGCAAGAGTAGGTATTGCTATAATAGAGGGAAGACAGTAGTTTATTTTATGCATTTCATTTCATGCATTGATTTCTATAATAGATTTGGCCAGAGTTGCAAGCAAATAAAAATTAGAGCATTGTATTTGTTGTGTTCAAAACAAAGAAGAGTTTTGCTTCAAATTAGAGAAATTGAGTATTATTTTTTGAATATATTCAATCAGAGTATTGTTGTGTTCAGTTTTGGACATTATCTTCCATCTTGCATCAAATAATGAATGTGTTGTAGATCAAAGTATCTGCACTTATTCCTATTGCATAAATCTAAATATTAAATCTTCATTTCTTCATTGCATTCACATAATTTTCATCTATATTGCATTACTGATATCAAGAAGTCATAGGAGTTGTGGATTCTTGGCATTGGCTAGATTTAGGAGTTAAAATCTGCTTAAGTTAGTTCTATCTAGGGCTGGCTTGGTTTCCCTCTTCCGTTCTTGAGTTAAGAACGTACCCAATTAGTTTAGGAACAAACAAATTCATTGAATATCATTGATAAGGGAGCTATACCTTTCAATTCAGAGGAAGTCTATCAATCTCATGACAGATTATCCAACTGTTGGTATCAAATTGTTTCTCACAGGTTCGGGCATGTAAGAGTTACATTGGAAAGAATAATCTAGTTACCAACAAAATGGTATACAAGGGGAGAAGATTATGGTGCAGTTTGCACTCTCAGACCAGTGTGATATCACTGTTATAAATTTAACGAAGTGAAAATAGAAAAGCTTGAACAAAAGCTTTATGGATCTTTTGAGAAGATTAAAAGAATTTTTGAATATGAGTTGGAGTTGCCATCTACAAGAAAAATCCACAATTTTATTCCATGTATTATGCCTCAAAAAGGCTCATGGATAGCGTTCCTTAGACTTGCTTCTGTGGATGAAGAATGTAAGTTGATACTCATTTTGGAAATAATTTTGCAAGAGAGAAAATGTTGAGGAATAAAGTTATGAAGTTTTGAACATGTCATTATGTGAAAAGACTTGCTTTTGGAGGATGCAAACATGGGAAGAGAGGATATTCTTAAGCATCCTCATCTATAAATTCTTGAGGCCAAGCATTCTTTAGGTGGGGAGGACTATGATGTCCCCTACCCAGGCCATTAGGGAACACCATTACATACATATATCTATATAGGTAATAATATTAGTTAACTTAAAAATATAAAAACTTAAATGCAATCTCTCTATGCTATTGAACAGATCTTGAACATAGGGACTGAGTGCTAACCCCATACTAAGCTCAAGAGCAAAACTTTGGCCACCATGGCCTCAATGGAAGGACTTGGACATTTGCACAATGTGGCCTATTTAGTGGGATGCTTACCTTGCTTCCCATCCATGCTTAATCCCCTATAGTTGATTAGTTCAACTAGTAGGCATGGTTGGGAGATCGTAGTGGGGTTCTTGATTGACCCATTCTAAGCTCAATATAGGGTCTTTGACCCTCTTGGCCTTGGTGGCAGGTCTTTGACATCCACCAAGGTAGTCTACTTAGAAGGTAGCCTTATACCGCCTTACCTACATCTCCTATTGTTGATTAGCTCATCATAATAGGAAAGGTACAAAGATCGTAGTGGGGTCCTCAACTCATTCAAAGAGGGACTTTGACCCCCTTGGCCTTGGAGGCCAGACTTTGAAATTCACCAAGGTGATCTACTTAGATGGTCGTCATAGGCCCTATTACCTACACCCACTCCTTCCATTTATAGAGAGGTTCATCATTGGTTACATCTCTCCTTCCATTTATAATGAGGTTCACCATTGGTCACATCTAAAATATATAAAAGTTAGTTAATTCAAATATATTAGATTGTTTAGTTATATAATTCAAATAGAGTTAAATAATCCACACATTATATATCTAATTCTGATTACATTACCATTATCATATGTTTGTGTGTGTGTGTGTGTGTGTGTGTGTGTGTGTGTGTGTGTGTGTGTATAATTCTATTTTTATTTCCATTATATATATATATATATAGGCACACACACACACACACACACACACACACACATCTATAAAAGAGATTGTATAGTGATTGTTAATAATTAATGAGGTTTAGATATGATTGTCTTTGTTCTATATTAACTCGTAGTTGTTTCGAGCAATGTATATTTTTTTAAATTTCCTTCTTAGCTCTTCGTGTAAAGAGTATCACATATATTTTATATTTTCTTCCACCTGAAATATATCCCATAAATTTCATATGTTTCTACTATTCCCCATGATTGGTACTATTTATATATTATCCCAAGATACCTTGAAAAGGACAAACCACTTGTCTCTTAGTAATCATATGTTAGTACTATTTATATATTATTCATATGTTGGATTGTCAAGACATGTTGAAAAGAACATACCACTTGTCTCTTAGTAATCATCTCCATTCACACCAATTTCACCTATATATATTTTTATCAAGTCTTTCAATTGTACCTTTTCAAAGACTAATTGATGTTTATAGGATATATCTCATTTCCCTTTTTCTTAACTTTTCTATTTCTCAAGTTACACGATACTTATTTTTGCTGACTTATCTGCCTTTTATTAAATTTTGACTAATAATAATCTGTCCCCATTTCTTTTGTTTATTCTAAACATAAACCAAAACTTTACATTGTTGTATTTTCTTTGGCTGCCATTCAGCTTATTCATTGTTGCAATAGGCTTTCTTTAATTACTCTCACTGGGGATTTGTTGATTATGGCTATGGACGTCATTATTTTGATGACTCTTACATATTGTAGTATGATGAAAATGTTGCATTTATCTTCTCAATATTTTATGATTATATATATTTATTGCAAATTGATTGGTAACTAGCATTGTATTTGTCAATTAGTTTGACTATTAATTCATATTTAATTTATATCTTTCAGAGACTTCATAAATTTTTATAATTTTTTTTTAAATATTAATAACTATTTATTAAATTTTCTTTTAGAAAGGGGACATCACAATTGGAGTCATCGACTTGTATCATATAATTCTATTCTATTCTTAGTTGTGGGTATGTCTTATTATGCAATCTAAGTGAACTCAAAGTGATGATAGTTGTGGGCATCTCTTTTATGCAGCTTAAGTGACTCCTAGCCTAAGGACTTGAGATGTTCATCATTTTTAAGTTTAGTGACTTAAGAAAAATGTGTATAAGTATGTGAAGAAGTGCAATTCGGCTTGTAAAGCTCTTTTGTCAAGTGCTTGATCATGAAAGGACTTGAGGAAGAAGCCCCGGCTAACTCTATGCCAGTAGCCACGGTAAGACGGGGGGCAAGTGTTATTCGGAATGACTAGACGTAAAGGGCACATTATATATATCATATGTTATATTGTGATATATTATCTAATAATGATTAATGATAAAGACATATATCTTCATGAGATATGTCTCCTACTCTTATATTTATAAGAGTTTGGGATCTACATTTGAAACATATCAATTATAACGACAACAGTATTACATTTGCAGAGATCCTAAAAGTTAACATGATATTAGAGCCAACTACAAATATGAGAAATCTCTACCTAATTTATGAGGAATTTCTTAACTATCAAATGGAGACATTGAAGAAACCAGTCACCAATAGAAATCATACAGAATCCAAATCCCAATCACATTCTTGATTGCTACTGTTATGATTCTACTTTGTCGGTCAATTGAATGAAGTCTTTGTGGCATCTAAGGCTTTTGATTTCTTGCAAAATCAATGTTCGTAGATTGGAGGCTTGACATCAACACCAGAGCTGCATCAAAATTAAGGCCAAGTAGCCAATAATAATTGAATGTCTGCTTCATTTGGACTATACACGTGACCTTCTATTATAAGGTGATGGAAGGAAGTTGAGACACATAAAATAAAATAGAAATTGAGGTAACGAAGATAATAAACAACAGACCAAAGTGGATAGTGGATAAAAGGACAAACCCTAGCTTTACATTTGAAATATGAATAAAATATTCCAACGTTATTGATAAGTCACCTATCGAAGAGAAGTGCAGATATCTGACCTAACAAAAGTATTAATGGATAAAAGGACAAACCCTAGCTTTACGTTTGAAATATGAATCAAATATTTCAACGTTATTGATAAGTCACCTATCGAAGGGAAGTGCAAATATCTGACCTAATAAAAGACCACATTGTTATTAAAAAGTTTAAATTTCTGTGTAGAAACATTACAGTTCAAAGATAAATATTGTCGCGACAATAGTTCCGAAGTAATATTCTTATAAAGTCATTGAATTAGATCGAGCTTTGAAGGGAGGATAACAATTACCATTTCAGTCTTTAACATGCATGAGATTTAGTCGTCAAGTAATGGATATACACTTTCTCCAATTTCAAATATATACAAGCTTATTATCTCCTGATTCAACTACATGGACATCTCATATGTTTCATTCAACCTTTATTCATTTTGGGGAAATAAGACGAAGCAGGATAAGTTTACAGCAAGTAAGAACGAAGCAATAGGAGTATAAATGATCGATAAGTTTAAGAGAAATTAATTAAACTACCACTCAGATTATAGTAAGTGATTGAATGGGCTAGCAAAGGTACCCCGCCAAGGTGGATAAGATTGAACACGTGTCATTCGCGGTTTAAGATATAGATACACATAGGAAGTGGCATGGAATAGGAAGAAGGGCGAACCTTTCCTCAATTATCAACGGGCAAGCATTAAAAAGGAATGGACTTCCAAAGTTTCTACAGGTCTGAAGCTTTGAAAGGGAAAAAATTGATTTACATATTTTATGATCTGGCATATATATAACCAGCAAGAAAAACATCAAAAGGATTCTCATCAATGGCAATATGATTTACCAGTCATCGAATCACATCAAGAAATACCAGAAGGAAAATACAAAGGCATTGAATGGAAGTCTAGCCTCGATGAACACCAAATCTGATTCCATAGCGAGGACCATAGACATCAAAAAATTCTGAGCAAAACCATTGAAGAGAACTGCATTGATTCCCGTTGGTCGGCATGTAGATTGGATTGGTAGTATAATCAACGATGTCCCCATCTTCTTGCTTGGCCCAAAGACACCATAGAGCGCACAAACTAATCAACGATAGCGTGGGGACCTTGGTGACAAGGCTATCCATTAAAGAGGACCATCCAATCAATAGCGGTTGTATGCAATCAATAAAAACACATCAGGCTATAATGTGAAATAAAGAAAGCTTTAGGCGATATGTATGGATGGGCGAAACTATTGAAAAGTAAAAATGTCACACTAAGTGCATGCATATGAACATCAATGCGGGTAACAACATATTCTATGCATCTTTAATTTAAATTCAAGAGGCATGTTCATGAATACTTTTTTATTTAACTTGAACATAATTATGATTTGTTAAATAGCCCAAGGTAATTATATATTTTTAATTCCTTGCATTATTAACATATTATGGTGGATATTTGATAGTGTAAGGAAATGATGACAATTTATAATTTTGTTAAATATAAAGAGATTCATTATGGGAGTATGAAAATTAAAGATTGAGTATTATGTTTTCTTATTTCTTTTATTGGAAATATAAATTAAAGAGCTATGATAAAAAAAATTATGTTATTATTAGCAATAAGCATGAGTTAAATTACTAACATTCTAATTAGTGTTAACATTTGTATTTATATTTATATTATAAGAGCTATGTCCTTTGATCTTTTCCTCCAAGAATGTTACTATAAGACGAGGGAGATTGAGATTCAGAGGGAGCCTAACATTTCATTAGAGGCAACCTTGAAATAGAGTGATAAAATAGAGGATGACTCAGTCAACTTTTGGTGATCTCTGTCATATTGATTGAGAAGGAATAAACCGTGTTGAGATGGATTCTTCAATGATCAATAAATTATAGTAGTCAAGGTTATTGTGATTCATGAATATACCTTATGCCTATGTGATGTTAATGGGTCCGCCCCCTAATATATGATGATGATCTTAAGTGATGCATAATATAGGCTTAATCAAAAGATCTAACAAATATATTTGCATAAACAAAGGAAATTGAGTTGTTGTGAGATGTTAACGAAGTTTTTAAGAATTCATTTGAACCATCTACGAGTCTCTCTTTGATAAATGAAACTCGACGTATGAGTTGTAGAGTCATTCATGTGGCACAATCGTACTAAATCAAGATATTGGCATATTGTGGATGAGTTTGAGAAAATAAAAGGTCATTTTTGCTTCTACTATTAAGCAAAATGAATCTTTGGACCTTCAATGGATAAAAAGAGCAAGTTGGAACTTAGAGAGGAGTTGTCATATTTGCTACAAAATTGTTGAACAATATAAGAATGAGTGGAGATTTTACATTGTGGGGGGAATAATAGTCAATGTTCAATACCACTTAAACCTTATTTAGAAGGGAGATGTTCCATTCCCAAATACTCTAAAAAGACAATTTTTAAATCTTCATGTGCAAATAAGTATTTTTATCTTTTAAATTTATTTGTAATTCTATACATATTATAAGGGTTATTTTCCTTGACCTTTTCTTTATGTTTGAGGATATTCTTACAGGAAAAGAAGTTTGATACTTTAAATATGCTACCTAATATTGTGCAGACTCAATCTAATGATAGTAGCTCCAAAGACCCTGATGATCAAGATGGATAAAAATAGGCTCTTGAAAAAAACATCTTGGATGATTGAGATTATGAGATTCTTCTACATTAAGAGGGAGTATGACACTTCTTCTAAAGCAACATAGGAGCTTAGAAGATCTATAATCAGAGGGAGTCTAGAAATATATGTGTGTGATTGTATGATTTTTATGGGCCTACTCCTATGTATATTATGAGGAAGTATTGACTTATCAGTAGAAAATCAAAAGATTGATAACAAATTTAGAGTGAGTTCAACAAGCAGCCTTGGGTGAAGAGAATTTCAGAGGACGTAACTAGAGGACCTGACTTCCCAAGATCAATGTTTAGAGGAAAAAATTTTGAGATTCCTTTGTGGATGATATCTTCTTTATGAGGAGATTCTAAGAGATTCTTTGTAATGCACTCTCCTTTGTGAGAGAGAAGTCTGAGGTGAAAACCCTTGTTCCACCCTCTAGTAGCAGCTATGATGGGTCCACCCTCTGACTTGGTTCATGGTGGATATCATGTGAGTTACTACATGATGCTATTGTAATTATGTCATGAAAGGTGATGATCTTTCATTGATGTATATATTTAGAGGGAGCTATTGAAAGGTGACAATCTTATCAATAGCTAGACTTGTTATCATAATAGACTACATTAAGTTGTTTTGAAATGCCAAAAGTTATGATAACAAACACAAGGTAACTATTGAAAGGTGATCTTATCAATATTAGACCTATCTCCTAACACCAAAATGTGTTAGAGAAAGTGTTATTATGGTTCTTCAAGCCAAATTTTGCCAGACACCTTGATAACCAACTTACCATGGTTCTTCGAGCTAGATTTTGCTGGACACCATGAAAGTTGTTATGGTTCTTTAGGCCAAATCTTGCTGGACATCATAACTTAAATCTATAATAGATCACACTTAATGTGGTGTTCAAATCTTGTAATCAAATTGCTTTAAATCTCTCTTTGTTAAAGAGGGAGTGTTGAGAAATTTAGCCTCATAGTGAATTGAAGAAAATTCCATATGTAATATATGTTAATATATGTGTGAGTTGATGAATATTTGTTGATATCTGTAAGTATCATATTGAGATGATATATCTCTATATGCTTGAGAACATATTATGTTCCATAGCATATCCTCCCTAGCTAAGAGGGAGTGTTAAGATTATAGCTATAGTCGGATTGATTTAATCTTAAGATGCAATGTTGATACATACATATATACATACATACATACATACATATATATATATATATATATGTATAATAAAATATTAAATATATTATATATATTATACATATATATAATATATATGTATATATATAATATATTATATTATATATACATACATACAGATATATATATATATATATATATATATATATATATATATTACATTATATTACACACACACGTATATAAATCATATGTTATATTGTGATATATATTATCTAATAATGATTAATCATAAAGACATGTCTCCTACTCTTATATTTATAAGAGTTTGGGATCTTCATTTGAATCATATCAATTATAATGGCAATATTATTACATTTGTAGAGATCCTAGAATATAATAGGCTTTAGGTTTCACACTCAAGTATGCTTAGTTTGAGAGAGGCATAAGATCCCCTCCTAGTCAGAAGGGTGTGTTTAACATATCATTTTTAGAGCCACAATTAATTGTTAGGATTGAAGGCCATTTTTTGAAGGTGAAACTTAAACATTAGGTTTAGATTTGGGAAGCCTATAGTAATGTTTCTTTAGGTGAGCATCTTTGAATCCAATAATCAAAAAGGACAAGTAGAACAGTCCTAGCACTAATTTACTGGTTGATTTGGCAAGGATAGATACAATGTGAAGATGTTTGTGATGTATTTGTGTCTAAATTTGCATACTTTTATTATCTTCATCTCAAAAAAAAAAAAAAAAAATCAATTAAGACATCTTTAAATGAGCATAATTGAAATGAGCAACAGAAAGAAAAGTAGAAAGGTACTAGTGTTGGATACAATTGATAATTGCATGATTGTCTTTGATGTTACACAAATGTCATATCAGTCATCAGACAGAGTCTACCGAGCTCAGAAGGTAAGTACAGCTGTTGACAGAGTTTATCGAGCTTGCAAGGTAAACAAAGGAAGTTCAGTGCTTACCGAGCTCACTCGGTAATCAAAGGATTTGTTGCCGAAAGACAGTATTTACCGAACTCACTTAGTAAACAAAGGATATGAGATAGGTTGTCAGTATTTATCGAGTTGACTCGGTCATCGAAGAAAAGTAGCAGACAGTGTTAACCGAGATCACTTGGTCATCGAAGAAAAGTAGCAGACAATGTTAACCAAGCTCACTCGGTCATCGAAGAAAAGTAGCAGACAGTGTTAACCGAGATCACTCGGTCATCGAAGAAAAGTAGCAGACAGTGTTAACCGAGATCACTCGGTCATCGAAGAAAAGTAGCAGACAGTGTTAACCAAGCTCAGTCGGTCATCAAAAGAAAGTCGGAGAAATCGGTGTTTACCGAGTTCACTCGGCGACTGAAGGATTTCACAAAATTCTCTGTATTAACCGAGCTCAGTCGGCTACCACAGGAATTATTTTCTGTGCAATATTTATCGAGTTAAGTTGGCCAACGAAGGATTTCTTGAAGGTTAAGTAATTAAAGTTAATTACTTTATGTAATGTATGAAGCCGACTTATAGCACAATTATTTATAATTGTAACTTGTATTTGAGCCGACTTGATAATCTGAAAGGTATATATGAAGGATCAAGTTGCGAATTCAAGTATGGAAGTATGAATGTGAAAAAGCTAGCAGATATGATTGAATATCTAATATGCGAATTATAAGGAAGGTCAGAGCAAATTTTTGAAGGATCAGAGATGCAGAGTTGCATTTGATCAGAGAGGATCTAGAGGAACAGAACAGAGATCTGTATCAGCAAAGATAAGTTGTATTTATTTCACATCACTCATTGTTACTTTCTAACAATTGTAACAGTGTTTTCAAATCTCTTAACAGAGTGGGTTTAACAGCCTTTTGTAAAATCCTCTAACAAGGTGGCAATTCAGTTGAATTGATCTAAAGACCTCTAGCAAGGCCACTCCTAGCAGGGTGATTAAATCCTCTAACAAGGTCGCACCTAACAGTGTATTTTGTAACCTTTAACAAGGTTGGCTCCTAACAGGGCTCACTTCAGAAGAGTGAAAAACAGTAACTAGTTACATTTGTGGTTTTTCCCATATTGGGTTTCCACGTTAAATCTGGTGTCTCTTGTCTCTTGTTTCTTGTGTTTTCAGTTTGATTATATGAGTATCAGCAATGAGTATTTCCTTTGACATCTTAAGGGACTTGTGGGAAAATTTTTTGTAGTAACTGATTCACCCCTCCCCTCTCAGTTACTCCATTCTCATTTCCAACAACTAGCACTTATTTCTTGGATGTTTTGGCAAGAACAACTAGGTTTTGAAGTAATGTTACCTAGCAATGCACCAGTACTAGAAATATAAACTGTTTCAAGTATAAGGGATGGCCAGAAACATTTTCAAGTCATTTGTGATCATGCAAAAATTTCACTAACCATTTTGGACACAGAAACAGGCAACTTTGGCTGCAGAAGTGAATGATTGTTTACGGCATGAGGAGGTAGAAAAGAAGTCAATTTTAAAACATATTTTCAAATTGTTTTAATGTAACATGGGCCCCACACCACAAGACAACCTTAAACATGACTAAATATGAACCTTGAGGAAACCTTAAACATGACTAACTATGTTATTACTATATGCATTCTCATTCATTCAAATCATTTCATTTTCTTGTTCAAGAGAACAAGAAAACAGAGGGTTTGATGAAGAGAAGAAAAAGAGGCAACAACGAGGCTTCGAGTAGCATTGAAGGTAAGTCCTTGTTCTCATATTTTTTCCCCATTTCTTGATAAATTTAAAGAAAAAAGGTCTGATTTTTATTATTTTCCCTTATATTGAGTATTTTGAGCTTGCATTACAACTCTTTAAACATGAGTAGCAATAGTAGTAGTGATGGTAGTGATGAACAATGGCAAGGGGAAGAAGTTACAATTGGGGGAGGTAGTGGAACTATTGTGGGTGAAGCAAAACATGAACATGAGAAATTTGAAATCCCTTCAACTATCTTAAAATAGTTTGCACTAGGTCCCTTTAACCCCAAAAACCCATTAATTTTCCTAGTTCATCCAATAGATGTAAACACTAGAAATTTTGGATGGAAGTAGTGTGTATATTTGTCACATATACAAAAGTGAAATTAGAGGGAGCTACACAAGGGTGTCATATTGTTTCTTTGGGGTAATGGCTAAAGGATTTAAATATTGTAAAAATCTAAAGGAAGATGCAAATTTGGAGTGTTAGGGATTACACATGGCTATTGAATGGAAGACTAAAAGTTTACGCTATGTAATATCTCAACCCTTACAGATATCTACCCATCACCCTATATCATCTAGTGGTAGTGCCATTCATAGTGGAAGCCCAAAAAAATGAGAAGGAAAGAGGAAGGCTTGTGATAGTAGGCAACTAAGGTTACAAATTTATCAATGTGCAAGCATGAGAAGAGACATGGATTTCCATTACTAATTTCTTTTATGCCAATGCCATCACCTTTCAAGTGGCCCATTTTTCTTAATAAAAATGATCGAAGACATAGCCAATATTGGTCCTAATGGAAGTTTAAATTTTGGCACATTGTAAAGTCCCAAATACCATAGAAAAGAAGAAAAATTATATGTGATCCATATATGTTCCAGGATAGATGCTGATGTATTTGAAGCTGATTTAAATGGAGTTGAGAATGAAGACATGGAGGGTGATTATGATAGTAAGATATCATCATGTAGAACCTATGCCAATTTGAAGGATGTGTGAGAATGCCTCTGCCTGCATCTTAACTTCAATATACTTCTGATCAGCCGAAGTGAGACCAAGAAAAGCAATGGAATTGACCACTGATCCACACCTTGCTTTGTCTTAACACATATTGTACATTTGTATGGATGATTCTATAATTTCCTTAGACTATTAAAATGGAAGTTTCACTTACAGCATCTCAAATATTGTTATTGATAGTGCTTCAGACAACTTCTTTACCCTCTGATAATAAAAGTGAATAAGCTAGTGAATAGCTTAATTTGCTGAAGATAGAAGTGCCACTAGTTTTATACTTGGCTCTATAAAAGCCATTTAGCATATTTTGACATCCAACTATAATGGATGTACTAGATGCAGGGGTATTGAAGGCTCTTTTGAAGAGTAGAAGGAATCCAGAGAAAACTCTGAGTGCATGGAAACAAATGTGATCACCCAGCAATATGAGGAAGATAACATGACTTTATAGTCAACAATTTTTGAAGTAGAAGATGCACGAAAATTAGTGTCACTCTTAACATTATAGGTAGAGCTGATAGGTCTGGAATGAAATATGCAAGCCCACACAAAAAATATGCAAAATAGAGCCGTCATAGCCTTGAAGATGAGGAATGATGTTACTTATGCAAAATAATAAAAAAATTATACCATTGGGAGTTTTGAAGACAAATGTTTCATTAAACCTATTGGAAGATGAAGATACAATCATTAAATATTTATATTACATTAATACATTTCAAGGGTATTATGTAACAAAGATTGCTGACAAGATAACCTTTAAAGCTCAAATATTATCGAGAGGTTCTTACTCTCTAAGTGTCTAGAAATATCACCAAACTTGGGATACAAAATAGAGACCAGTCAAAGTTGGGTGCCATCATTTGTGTTGGAATATTAATTGCAGTTGGTCGTTACTGCTTGGAGCCAAACACCCACCTACCACCCCTAATGGATTGTAGAATAGTCATTAACATTTATTATAGGTAGGTGATTTTTTCAAATTTGCAAATGAGGGGGAAAACATTTTTTGGCAGAAGACAAAAGGAATGTTTTATTCCATTCGACCAGTGAGTAGAAGAAGTTGAAGTCGAAGAGTTCAGAAGTTGTAGAGAAGAAAGACAAAAAAGGTGATTAGTAGATCAGTCATTGTAGAGATAGAAGGAATCATTGTCATGCCTGCAATTGCACATGTTTCTACTTATCATTCTATAAGTTCATAGTTTATTGTTTCAGTCATCCTATTGAAGCAGTGATTACTCCAAGCATTATTGTATGTAGTCATTAAAGCTGCAACTTTAAAGTTTCTAAGTATTGAAGTTACTTGAAGTTTTAGGGTTATTTTAGGGTTTTATAGTTGAAGATGAATGCTCCTAGATTTTGTAATAGTTTAAATCTCAGTTGAATAGAAAAGAAAACAAGCATACTTGAATCTATTGCTCTTCCTCTTCTATTCATTGTTTTTGAGAAACTTGTTTGAAAGATTAAAGCTTGGCCCTCTGGTTTTAATGGTGAAAGAGTTCACATTATAGTTTTGTCACTCCATATTGCTTTTGGTAGAAGTCATCTATAGTTCAAGCTGAGTTCACTCAGTAACATCTTCTACCGAGCTCCACCCTGCTGTGGCTACCGAGTTCACTCGGTAATCACACTACCAAGCTCACTCGGCATCCTTTGGCTATCGAGTTGTTTGTTCTTGATTGACTGAGCTCACTCAGTAAACTTTCCTACCACTCGGTTTATTAGTGTTTATCGAGCAAAACTGTCACTCGACAATTGTGAGTGCCGAGCAAATTTTTAGGTTAAGGGTTGATTTTTTTTAAGTTATCATTAATTTCTCACATGGTATCAGAGCTTTGAGGCCCCACATCTACAGTGAGTTAGGGAATTTATTTTTTGGGATATTTATCATGGCAGGTGATGCAAGAAAGATATGGCAGTAGCCACCACCTTTCAATGGACAAATTTATGATACATGGGCAAAGAAAATGAAAACCATTATGGTTGCAAATGATTTGTGGGAGTTTTTAGTTAATGGGTTCAATGATGTGACAAACCTAGATCAGTATGCTACTCTCACAAATGCACAAAAGACTCATTTGAAAGAGTCAAGGAGGAAGGATGCTAAGGCATTAAGATTGATTGAAGCAATAATGACAGAGACTATATTCCCAAAGATTGCAGCAGCAAATTATGCAAAGAAAGCTTGGGATATCTGTGAGATGAACTTCAAGGGGACTGATAAAGTCTGCATAGTAAAGCTACAGAATATAAGGAGGGATTTTAAGAACCTTTAGATGAAGGAAAATGAATTAGTTGCAGATTTCATTTCAAGGACCTCCAATGTGATTAATCAACTGAAATCAAATGGAGAAGACTATCAAGAGTAGATGATAGTGGAGAAGATATTGAGGAGTTTACCTCATAAATATGATAATTTGGTCATGACCATAGAAGAGGCAAAAGACCACACTGTTTTGACAATGGATGAGTTGATGGGTACTCCTCAAACCCATGAGCATAGGATCAATAGATCTTCATCTTCTTCTTCCCAAGAGCAAGCATTCAAGGCTCAGTCAAATCCAAGAGGAAGGGTGAGAGGAAGAAATGACTCAAGCAGAAACTCTAGAGGTAGCAAAAAGCTCAGGAAGAGCAGATGGAGGAAGTAGCTCACAAGATACTTCAAGAGGAGGTAAGAAAAACTACAACTCAAATAAGAGTAATGTAGAATGTTGCTACTTTCATAAATATGGGCATTATGCAAGTGAATGTTGGAAGAAGAAAAATGATCAGTCAGGACAAGCAAATATGGTTGATATGAATATGGGAAGTGGAAACAATGTCACTACCTTCATCATGTGTAATGTTGGTGAAGAAGGAAGCCCTGAGGTTTGGTACCTCAATAGTGGATGTAGCAACCACATGAGTGGTAATGAAACCTTGTTTTCATTCATTGACAAGAGCTTCAAATCTAAGATTAAAATGGGTAATAATGGAACCCTACCAGTTGTGGGCAAACGATCTATTATGGTCTGCACCAAGAAAGGTAAGAAGAAGGAAATACAAAATGTATATTTTGCCCTTGGTATGAAGCACAATTTGATGAGCATTGGTCAGCTCATTCAAAATGGATACAAAATGCTCATGGAGAATGACACATGCGTCATTCATGAAAATGATGGGAGCAAGAACCTACTTGCAATAGTTCAAATGACCAAGAATAAAATGTTTCCCTTGAGGATAGAGACATGTTTCTCATCTCAAGTTGGTGCTGCACCTCCCACACAATCAGCTCTAAGGAGTGTGATTGAAGACCCCTCATGGCTATGGCACCTCAGGTATGCTCATCTTAGCTATGCTGGTTTATATTTATTATCAAATAAAAGAACGGTAGAAGGTTTGCCACACATAGAAAATTCATGTGACAAGTGTGAGGCTGGTATTTTGGGTAAGCGACTTAGGCTTCCTTTTAATTTTGAAAATTTCAAGAGGGCTAGATATCCATTATATTTAGTGCATATTGACCTAGTCGGTCCTATACAAGTTACTTCCATTGGAGGGAGTACTTATTTTATGACATTCATTGATAATTTCAGTCATAGGACATGGGTGTATTTCTTAAACAATAAATTTGAAGCATTTGAATAAATTGTAGAATATAAAGCCTAGGCTGAAAGAGAATGTGGACACTATATCAAGGTCCTAAGATCAAATAGAGGAGGGAAGTATACCTCCAATTCTTTTTTAAATTTTTGCAAGAAACATGGCATAAAGAAAGAGCTCACAGCTAACTATACACTACAGCAGAATGGAGTGGCTGAAAGAAAGAATAGGACCATTGTTGAAATGGCAAAGAGCATGATGAAAGAGAAAGGTCTCCCAACTAAATTTTGGTGAGGGTCTATGGCAACAACAATTTACCTAATTAATAGGTCTCCTACAAAGGCAGTCTATGATAGAATTCCAATGGAAGCATGGTCACGAGAAAGATGGACAGTTGAACACCTAAGGGTGTTTGGATGTGTTGCATATACAAATGTGCCTAAAGAGAAAAGGAAAAAATTGGATGACAAAGGTGTGAAGTGCATCTTCATAGGGTAAATCTTAGAATCAAAGGCATACAGATTATATGATCCATTGAACAACAAGATGAATCTTTCAAAAGATGTGGAATTTCTTGAAATCGGTCTTGGTATGGTTCAATTGATGAGTCACTGAGCACTTCAAATAAAGTGCCAATTATGAGTGAAGAAGATGCTAATGAATAGCAAGAAGAAGGAGCAGATAGAAGAAAGGGCAAGCAGCTTCAATCAATGCCGAGCTCTTCTAAGCATGACCGAGTGTCAGTGTTGAGTAACAGTGAAGACCGAGCTGGTCAGCAAAGCAGCAGTAGTGAAGATTTCGATTCCAAACTCTCATCCCTCTTACCAAGAAAGATGAAGAGTCTTAGGGAGATATACCAAGATGAAAGGTATGAAGATTATGATGAGAGTGTTAATTTTGCATTATTTTCTCATAGTGATCGAATATATTTTGAAGAAGCTATTAAGGAGAAGAAATGGTGTAAGGCCATAGATGAGGAAATAGATGCTATAGAAAGAAATGAGACATGGGAGCTAACTAATTTGCCTCCCAAGAAGCATGTGATTGGAGTGAAATGGGTCTACAAGACCAAATGTAATCCTAAAGGCAAGATTGATAGGCATAAGGCAAGGCTGGTAGTCAAGGGCTACAAACAACAATATGGTAGAGAATATGATGAGACATATGCCCCGGTTGCAAGAATGGAAACCATGTGTGCTATTTAAAGAGACCATGAAAATTAAATTTGAAATGACAAACCTAGGTCTCTTGAAATAGTTTCTAGGCATCAGAGAAAAACAAATGCATGATGGCATCTTCATCTCTCAAGAAAAGTATGCAGGGTGGATCTTGGAGAGATTCAAAATGCAGAATAGCAAGGCAGCCCCCACACCAACAGTAATACATCTAAATTTGAGCAAGAAAGACTCTAGCAAGAGAGTGAATCCAACACTATACAAGAGTATGGTTGTAAGTCTAATGTATTTGACTGTAACTCAGCCTGACATAATGCATGTAGTAAGTTTGATTTCCAGCTTTATGGAAACACCAAAGGATTCCCATTGGCAAGTGGGAAAGAGGATCCTAAAGTATGTGAAAGGTACCAGGGGATTTGGAATTTTGTATACTGTAAATAATGATTTCAAGTTGGTGGGTTATACTAATAGTGATTGGGCTAGAAATATAGATGATAGGAAGAGCACTTCCAAATACATGTTTCATATGGGATCAGGTGCAATTTCATGGGCATCCAAGAAGTAACCTATTGTTGCTCAATCTACATCTGAGGATGAATATATAGCAGCAAATCCAAGAGCATGTCAAGCAATTTGGCTAAGGAGGATCTTGACAGATTTGAATGAAAGGCAAGAGGATGGAACCACAATTTATTGTGACAATATCTCATCAATTCCATTGTCAAAGAATACAATCTTCCATGGGAGAACCAATCACATAGAAATCAGAGATCACTTCATCAGAGAGTTGGTGGATAATGGGGATATCAAGATGAAATTCTGCAAGTCTGAGCAGCAGCTAGCAGACATTTTCACAAAGCCATTAGGCATTGGAACTTTTGTACACCTAAGAGAATGTCTTGGTGTAGCTGATTTGGATTAGTAGTGAACCTTGTTTGTTTTTATCGAGAGAAAGGGGGAGTGTTGGAATATTAATTGTAGTTGGTCATTTCTCCCTGGAGCCAAACACCCACCTACCACCCCTGACGAATTGCAGAATAGTCATAAACATTTATTATAGGTAGGTGAGTTTTTCAAATTTGCAAATGAGGGGGAAAACATTTTTTGGCAGAAGACAAAAAGAATTTTCTATTCCATTTGACCAATCAGTAGAAGAAGTTGAAGTTGAAGAGCTCAGAAGTTGCAGAGAAGAAAGAGAAAAAAGGTGATCAGTAGATCAGTCATTGCAGAGACAGAAGGAATCATTGTCATGCTATAGTTGCACATGTTTCTACCTGTCATTCTGTAAGTTCATAGTTTATTGTTTCATTGGTCCTATTGAAGCATTGATTTCTCCAGGTGTTATTGTATGCAGCCACTAAAGCTGCAAGTTTAAAGTTTCTAAGTATCGAAGTTGCTTGAAGTTTTAGGGTTATTTTAGGGTTTTTTGGTTGAAGTCGAATGCTCCTAGATTTTGTAATAGTTTAAATCTTAGTTGAATAGAAAAACAAGCAAGCATACTTGAATCTATTGTTCTTCCTCTTCTATTCATTATTTTTGAGAAACTTGTTTGAAAGGTTAAAGCTTAGCCCTCTGGTTTTAATGGTGAAAGAGTTCACGTTATAGTTTTGTCACTCGATATTTCTTTTAGTACAAGTCATCTGTAGTTCAAGCTGAGTTCACTCGGTAGTTCATCTTCTACCAAGCTCCACCCTCCTGTGGCTACTGAGTTCACTTGGTAATCACACTACCGAGCTCACTCGACATCCTTTAGCTACCGAGTTGTTTGTTCTTCATTTACCGAGCTCACTTGGTAAAGTGTCCTACCGCTCAGTTTCTTAGTGT
Organism: Cupressus sempervirens; assembly: GCA_028749045.1. Taxonomy (NCBI): domain Eukaryota; kingdom Viridiplantae; phylum Streptophyta; class Pinopsida; order Cupressales; family Cupressaceae; genus Cupressus; species Cupressus sempervirens. Next base: position 679,167,274 of record CM053792.1, on the reverse strand, counting down.
TTATCGAGAAAAACTGTCACTCATCAATTACGAGTGCTGAGAAAATTTTTAGGTTTAGGGTTGATTTTTTTTAAAGTTGTGATTAATTTCTCACAATTTGGAGCAATTTTATGAATCAAGTGGCTTTCATTGGCATTGCATATAGAATTTGTTTACAAATTCTTTGAAGGATATGCCACAAATATTAAATCTAATCATTAAAAGGCTTGTGTTAATATTAGTAAAAGAAATTAACGGTGAATTACAATAGGTCCAATTATTTCCAAGAAGACGTAACTCTCAAATTTAAAAGTCATCATCCATACTTGAAATATAAATAGGGGTATTCATTAGTAATGAGGGATATTCATACATTCACATCCATATTCTCAAGAGAAAATATTTTATATTAATTATTGTATGGAGGAATAAGGAGCAACATTATGACTTTATAATATAAATTCTATTATTTTATTTTTATAATAAAATAGAATATCTTTTGTTTATTTTTAAATGGCATGGAGATTTAAACTACGGATGAATCTTCCTTTGTAATTATTTTTCAGAGTTCTCTATACAATTTAAATGTTAGGTAAGTGGATATTTAGCAATTTATATTTGATCATCATAGAGATAATGAAATATATAATTGTTTCCATATCTATGTCCAGTTTGTCTCCCTGCTAGAGGAGTTAAAATTTAATCTAGACTAATTTAAGATTGTGTAATATTTGATCTATCACATCTTGATTATTTAATTGGTGGTAGCATAAGTGCATAAGAACTTTATAAAGCTGTACGTGAAAAATCATTGAAGTTGCCTCTATTGCCCGGATGAACACAGACACTACTCTTTCTATTATTGAAGTTAGAAAATCTATATATTCCTTCCTATAAGCAGCAAATTCATTATAAACAAACCTTATACAAAAAATTCAATTATTTCAAGTACTCAACATTTAGTTTCAGTTTCATTGAGTTTAAGGACCTTGCTAGTTAGAGAACTCCAAAGCTTAAATTTGTTTTAAAAAAGCCTTGAACGAGGTAGTTAGTGTTTGAGGAGAAGGTCTAGCCGCTTAAGTGTAGTGGAGCCTAATGTGCAAGGGAATTGAGAAGTATTCACAGTTTTTGGCTAGAATTGATTGCGGAATCCTATTAGAGAAGTAGGAGGCTCTTGGATATCCAATTTGCAGTTTGGGAACTAATAGGTCCCTTGTTTGCACCCCTTAGAAATCATAAACTATGTACCACCCCCTTGAAAAATCATATTTGAAGATGAGTCTAGTGATGGAGGATATGAGGTGTGCTAGATGAAGGGATGTTCCATTGTGATGGATGGGTGGTCTGATATTAGTCATCGGCCACTCATCGACATCATAGTCACATGCACAATTGGCTCTTATTTTCATAGAGTTGTTGATTGTTCATGGGAACACAAGGATCTAGAATATGCAAAATTTCACTTTAGTATTTTGAGTGAGAGCATAGAAGAGATTGGGCCTTCAAATATTGTTTAGGTGATCATTGATTCAACACATATGTACAAATTGGCTAGTTTGATGGTGGAGAGTGCTTCCAAGCACATCTTTCAAACTCCATGTTATATATGAACAATGCATTGAAGGACATGGGGAAGTTGGATTGGTTGAAGGAAGTGGTGACACAAGGTAGAGATATTCAAATGTTCATTTGCAATCACTGCACCTCATTTGCTCTCTTCATGATATTTTCAAAGGAGTTTCTCAAACTTGTAGAGATAAGATATGTCAGTTACTACATTTGGTTGGAGAGGATGGTTGAGGTGCATGATGCTCTTCAAATGATGGTAGTGCATTTAGAGTAGAATAGATGGCCTATTGCAAATACTACTAAAGGAAAAACCATCATATAAAGAATCCTTGATGATGATTGGTGGTCCAGTGAGAGTTAAGACATTTTTTACTGTTATAGATATTTAAAGATTAGAAATTTCTTTAAATTTTTAGATTTTGACTAAAAAAATTAATTTTTGATTTTGTTTTTATATTGCAGATATGTTTTCTCAATGGTTTCTCTTGTTGTAGATGTCATCAAATATGTGAGACTGTTGACAACATGATTTAGAAGATGGAGATAATTTTGGCTAGGGATAATGAGTTGGTCTTATATGAATATATTAAGTGAATTTTCTTTCAGAGGTGGAATACTATGACACTCCATATGGATGCCTTTTTGCTAAATCCAAAATGTTGTGAACCTAGGTATGGAAAGTACACTCCTAGTGATGATATCAAGGTGAGACGTGAGTTTATAAAGGCTCTTTAAAATATGTACTCACTTGAGAATTTTGGTGGACTTTGTGAGCAACAAGTTTTCTTTGTAAGCCTTACTAGTCCAAACCATAGTTCTAGGACTCTGCAAGTCAGAGTAGGACAAGCTGAGTTTGAGCTAGACTCCTTTAAAATGAGGAAAACTTCCTTTGGCCTCAACTCAATTAAGTCTTGACAAAGTCACTATGGACTTGCTAAGTTCAAGGACTCTCCTGATTCACAGAGTCTCAAGCTCTGGGCTCTCGCTGGCAACAATTATCTTAAAGTGAAAATAATAATAAAATAAAAGGGTTAAATGAATTGTTTGTGCTTTGTATAACATCTATTTGACCTAAAAAGGTCATTCCATCCCAGGGTATACTTTAAGAAACCCCTCCTTTAGAAAAGGTGTAAAAAATTGGCGAAAGATGTAAAACACCTGACAAAAAAATTTATTTTTTGTGGAGAAAAAAATAGTTTACAAGGAAAAAATAATAATCTCCATTGGCGAATCATTCATAGTCTCTCAAACAATGTGTAAAATCTGGGCGAATTGTGTTATTTTAAAACCACAAAAAAATTATACATTGGCGAACAAAAAGTAATAATCACATTAAAATTTTAAGTTTTTGGGTGAATCATTTCATTGTATTCAAGGTTAAAAAAAACATATGCGAAGTCGATGGCATCGGAGGTTCGCAAAGGGTTTCATTAGTTTGAACTTTTATGTTACGAAGTCGCGAAAAGGAAATCGCATCATCAAAAGTTTTATTCAGGAAATTAGTCTGTTGGTTGCGAGACCGCGAAATGTTAATTCATGCAGTTTTTGCATGTTTGTAGTGGTTAAAGGGCAAGGACTTCTGCCAGTCGCGAAAAGGGAGATCGCAAGGTCGGAGGTTTTATGCAGGCAATTAGTCTGTTGGTTGCGAGACCGCGAAATGTTAATTCAGGTAGTTTTCTCATGTTCGCAGCGGTGAAAGGGGAAAGATATGTCATCCTACGAATTCGTGAAAGGTTAAGATGAAGCAATGTTTGCCACTTCACACCGGTTAGAAGGAAATGGGTTTTCACAACTGCAACAAAGCGATGTGAAACGTGTTAAGTTTTGAAGCTGTGACAGAAGGGGAATCTTATTAGAAGAGGATATAAGGCTAATTGAAAGGTCGCAAGGATAAAGAGAATATTTGATTTAAATGTTGCGATAGCCCAAGAAAAGAAAAAGAAGGGTTTCGCAGTTTCACGAAAAGATTTCAAGGTTAAGTTGAACCGATTGCGACAGAGCATAGAACGAAGGGTTTCGCAACTCATAAGATTGTACAATTATCAATGATAATGTATTTTTGAAGCTTGAAATTTTGAAAGTACAAAAGATCAGGTTTTCAAATCTATTATCTGATTCCGGACAACTGATGAGTTGATCGATAATAAAGGCAGTAATTACTACTGGTAGTGATCGATAATAGATATCCATGCACGTGCAAGCTTTCAAACTTTAAAGCCATTAAAATTTAACAATTTAATGCCGTGGCCCATCAGGAAGTTGCAGAAAACTAGAATTCTCAGGTATCTACAGCTAATAGAGCAAAAAGATTCAAGAATTTGCAGTAAGATCAGAATGGCACAAGCAGAATCATTAGTAAAGAAGGGCACTAGAGAGGACAGCAAGGTTTCATTGTCTGCCAAATTTGCATAAGAATGGTTGAAGATTCTCCCTAAATCTTCCAATGCTCAAAGTGCTAATGTCCACACGTTTAGAGATGCTTACAACTTCTGTAGAGATGCTCAAGTATCGTACACCAATGGAACTGAATTGTTCTTGTACTTTTACAAGAATAGGGTGCAGAAGGTTCTCGTCTCAAATCCATGGATGAGGAACCTAGGAAAGTTGATAATGTCGGAGGTCTACATGGATGTTGACCTTATCAAGGCACTGGTAAATGCATATAATCCAACCACTCGGTCCTTTCATAGAAAGGATATGAGCGTTCTTTGTACGTTAAGTAAGGATGCTTTTGTTGAAGCATTTGATTTGCAGGGTCCCAGGTCAGTTCCTATTAACCTGGAAAAATTGGTAGTAGCATTTGAGAAACAGAGAGATTTCTATACAACACATGCAATGTTGCGACATATCCTGAGGGAAAATCAAAACAAGATGAAAGGAGCATTCTCGAAAATGGTTACTGATTTTATACCCTTGTCATATTTGTGTGCATACTTTCAAAAAATAGTTTTCGGATTGAACAAACTATTGGGAGTAGATGGATCCATGGATGCTTCCCCAGCATTGTATGTGATAGCTCTAGACATTCAGGACCCACATACTAATGTGGGGTATGATTTTGGAACATTCATTGCTGATAGTATTCATCAGCAGATGGTGACAGCTCAGCAAAGTGATCTTGACAATTTCAAATTTCTACATTACTCGGTGCTTATGCATCTCATCCTCTTCTACAACGTGGGCCATGTGGATTCTAGTTTCATTGAAGGTTTGGACAATTTCGGAGAGGCATTTCCTGTTCAAAGATGGACAAGATTATGGCAGAGGTTCTACTCTTTTTCTAATTCCCTCTCTTTTTATAATGATCTTGTTGCAACTATTCATAAGATGTTAGGTTCAAAATTGGAAAGATTACCTAGGTTAATCAGGAAGATTGTTAGACCAACTTTGTGTTTTGATGATGAGGGACCAATTGATCATGATTGGGGCAGTGCCTTTTTGTTAGCAAACTGTGCATTGATTAGAATTTTTGGTTGTTCCCAACCCCCTCATTTCTTGCCAAGATATGTACCAGAGAGGGTGGGTGTAGTGGAAATTTTCTGGCAGTTGTTATCCATGAATAGAGAATATCTAAGGCCAACCATTAAAAAGGGGTCTTTTGTGTGTAGAAATTTCAAAGTAGGGGATTTTGAAATTGGTAAAGAGGCCATTGAGGAAGTTGATGCTTTCCTAAGAGAGTTAAATTTCCCCACTACCCCCAGTAGGGTTTATGACCCATATAACATTGTTAAAAGTGCTCTTAAACAAATGAGGGGTTATAATGTCATCATTGGAAGGAAAATTCGGGAAGAGGATGTCATTAGGGATATATTGTATGAAGATGTCTGTGCTGATAGGATGCGGAAGTGGAGAGAAATCCTCTTAGTAGAGGAAGAAATGAAGAAAGTAGATCTTAATTTCCAGGGCTTCTATTCTGATTTACCCTATTTTAAACAAATTGATAAGTGTATTGAGGAGTTTTATAACATTATGGCTCAAGTTCCTCTTAATGCTAGAGATAGGGTAAACCCTTCTTCTCCAGAGGTAGATGTTGTATTGGAAATTAGTGACGAAGAAGATCAGCCTGGCCCTTCAGACTGGGATAAAGGGGGCAAGAAGAAACAAAAATTGATTGAGGTTCCGGAAAAGGCTAGAGAGAAAGTCTTACAAGTGCTTCCAAAAGGAACTAGGTATTTTGATGATGCCAAAAAAAAGTTCTTAATTGATCAAGCTACTGAAGAGGAGATGAGACCCAGTAGTTTAGAACTGCAGTCCATGATGCTAGATGATAGAATTATACAGGCTCAAGAATTCATGAAGGATGATGATTTTATCAAGAGTGAAGAATTCAAAAGTTTTCTATATAAACTCAAATAGAATGAACTTTCTTTGCATGTAAAATCTGGAGACACAGATGAAAAAGTGACTGAAATGGTGTAGAAGCTCCAAGCCTATGATCCTAACAGTGAAAGTTTCACTGTAGAGGAGGCTAGGGAATAGGTACAAAGGAGTGGTATGATAGTTTTCCCAGGATGGGATATTAGTTCATCATTTCTTCTTGATCAAATGAGGAGACAAGAAAAATCAATCTCTTATGAGGAGATTAATCCATTTGGTGAATTGCAGGGGGCAGGATTTAATATAGATACTAAGACAATGGCTATTTGGAGTGTAGCTCCAGAATCACAGAAGCCTACCCTAATGGAAATTAAAGAGACACCGACAGGTAATGTAATTTTCTGGAATGCACATTCAACTTCTTCAGATCAAATTTATAACCTCCAAAACACTGCTGCTATGCTAGGCAAGAACAATATTGATATTCTTCAAAAACAACTGGTGCAAACATATGAAAAGTACCTTGACGCCAGGAAGAAGTATGAAGAGGAAATGAGAAAAACATATGTTCTGCAACACGCTTTGGAGGAATCAAAAAAGGAGAATGAAGATTTGAAAAGAGAAGAAAGGTCACTAAGAGTAAGGGAGGTACAAGACCAGAATATTCAAACTGACCAGATAGCAGAAGAACCACATCCAGTAACACATATGGATGTGGATGAGTTTGAGATTAGCAATGATGCAAAGATCAGGACAATGAAACCATTTTTAGTTCATAGAATCACTACATTAAAGAGAGCCTCTGTAAATGTACATAGTATGTACATTACTCTGCAGAGTAATGAATACCAATGCTCTGAGGCTTTATCACTATTATCTCCATTGTATGCCCAGTGGGGGCCATACATTCAATTCTTTGATAGGTTAGTTCCTTTACTCACACAGAAAAAGGAGCTACCTAAGGAGATCATTGTTCCTATAAGAAAAATGATGCATCAAGTTAAAGAATTGAATTCATTCTTCATTGGTAAGATCGAAGCAGTAAGGGGAAAATTGAAAAGCATAGCATTGGGTACCCCAGATTTCATTCCAACAATTTTGAACAATGAAGGGTATGTCAAATCTTGGCAAGAGTGGTCTAAATCTTTTGATCTAATATTAGACCATCCAAGATTTATAGCATTTTCAAGAGGTGAATCAAGTGATCAAGTTGTATATGATATGATTGATATGACATACAAAATTGAAGCAGATATGAACAAAATTAGTGGAGAGGGTAAAGCCATCACAGATGCAAAATGGACTAAAAACATCAGTGAATTAGAGGCAATTAGAAATACAGCATGACCTGTTGTGGATACAAATATTGCCATCTAGGAGGTTATAGCAGATATCAAAGCAATCCCTTCAGTAGAAGATGATTAGCACAAAAGATGGTGGCCCCAAGGAATCAATTGGAGGACAAGTGTTGCAGAAGGATATCAAAGAGAAGTTGTTCATCATAACAGATTACCTTACCTTTGCGGTACATCCACTGTGGGTAATGCTGCAGTTAGAACTGGAAGACAAGCTTAATGATCACTTGCCACTTGTCACATTTTGTAATTGTTTCCCCTTTTTCTGTTAAAATATGTCACAAAAGGTTTCAACAAATTGTAATGATTATCTTAATTGTTGTTATCTTTTGTCTTTTGTAATGAATCATTATGTAACCTTTGTAAGCCTGAAGCTTGTTGCAACTCAAGTGATATAAATATGAGTTCCCAAGGCTTACAAATGGTCCGATCTATCATTTGTTGTTATTTTTCAGATTAAGACTGAAGTATAATTGAGCATATATTGTTCCAACTCTATGTATTTCAATTTTCCATTATGTTTTGTAGTCAGTAGTTCTCTGTGATGTTATGGGCTTTGCACACGTCTCTATTATCTCTTTTTTTATTATCAAAAAACTAAATCAAGAGAAAGATACAAAAATAACATTGTGTCAACAATATGAATAGAGTAACAAGTAACAAAAATCTTGAACTCAAATCAAGAGAAAGGTACAAAAATAACATTATGTCAACAATAGAGTAACAAAAATCTTGAAGTCAATTTTTGTAAATTGTAATTGCAATATGATTGAATAATGAATATGGAAGAACTAAAGTAGACCTGTAAATTCCTTGGAACTGAATGCTACATTACTAAATCACAATTCACTTCATTGACTCAGTCTCAAATATGAAACTGAAGTCTGACTAGTACTAATAGGTTCCTCTTCATTCTGAATCGGGTATTCAAAATCCATAAAATCTTCATCTTCATTTTGACTTTGAGACCTAAATTCATCATTTATGTTGGAGTCAGCAGTAGAAGTAGAACCACCATCTTTTAAAGTGTTTCAAAGGCCTCATCTTTCACGTGTGTAATTCCAAATGGCCAATGACCTATCATAAGGAAAATCTCTAACATTGTATTGAGTAACAAACAACCTCAAACAAGTTTCCAAATTTTTGTCTAGTTTGTTTCTGACATTTTATTTCAAAAACCCCAATGCACTGAAAACTCTCTCATCTTCCACCGACCCTAATATCATTGTTTGACATAAATCAGCAAGTTTGAAATATTCTGATATTGAAGTACGTAATACTTCACTCTGACTTATCCTTTTCCAGAGCCTTGTTATTGCACCAAGATCGAATGGATTCTCAAAGTTTTCCATCTGGTTTTTCATACAAATGCAAAAAGTTTACATTGATTTTTAAGATTATTTGAATCTAAGATTCCTTGTATTAGTTGTCCATTGCAATCTGTATGCTTTGAAAAATGTGTTATCAATTCGTCAAGTTCAGTATGAAATAACTTTGCATCAGTTGGATTATGTCCAAAGTGTTTCTAAAATTGAGGAAACACACAACTCATGGCTTCAAGAATTTCTTCTCGAGGGAATCTTTCACGAATCTCACTTGAAAGTTGGTAGGAAATAGACTTCACATTTTCACTAACAGATTTAACAATCTTGTTAAAATCATCCTTTCTAACTGGTAGTACTCTGCCTCTCTTGGTTTTTTTAGATTGGTGCATTGGTATTTGAAATCCTTTCACAAACACACATAGCTCATTTTTCCCATTGAATTGTAAAAAATTCTCAGCATGATTCAAATCTGTAATTATGTCCCACCTTGAAAAAATTGGGCTATGACCTGAGAGATCTGAATACAAAGAATCCAGAGCCATGCATGTCATTTTACGTAAATCAAAATACTCATGAATATACATAGTTCTATCTTGGGCTTTCTTAACAAGTTTTTTCATTAAATCTAGCATGGGGAGAAGACTGGCTAAAGTTAATAGGTTCTCTATATCACTTAACTTATTTAACAAATCAGGAGCTCTGTCCACTGTAAGGCGTTGCTCATATAGAACTCCAATCAAGGATTGATATTCTGCTAGAACTCGTTCTGCTGGTCCATGCAAAGATATCCATCTGGTCTCAACATCCTTGAGAATCTTATTTCCTACTGTTACTCCCTCAAAAAAAATCTTAAATTCTGTAAAGCGTTTAGGACTTCTGCAAAAGTACGAGTGGAGCTCACGGATTAGATCTTCAGCTTTTGACACTGTAGGAAAAGTACTTACAATCTTATATGCTAAATTCATTCGGTGGGCCATGCAGTGTATGCCAAGCATATAAGGTGCAATACTAGTTTGTAATCTTGCACAAAGACCAGTCCTTTGCCCTTGCATTACTGCAGGTCCATCAGCTCCGACACACACTAACTTCTTTGCAATTGTCAAGTCATCCATACTAGAAATTTCATTCAAAGCTTTCTTAACTTCTAAATATAAATTTTTTGCAATTGAATTGGCCCTCATTTTAAAAACACAAAGTAGATTAGCTTGACAGACATGATCTTTTATAGTATATACATGCATATAGACCCAAGCAGTGTTATCTACCGCAGTGACTTCATCTAAGGATAATGAAATGAACTTGGATTCTTTTACTCTCTCCTGTACATTTTGCTTTTCCACCTCAGCAAGACAACTTGCCATTTCCCATCCAGTGTATATTGACCAATGTGACATAGGATAGTGAGGAACTCTCAAAAAATATAATAAATTACCATATTCTGAAAAGTCTCTCATAGGACGCCCTCTAGATAGAATATGAAAAATAACACTCATCTAAACGATCTTTGCCAAGTTTGCATCATTGGCTGCATGTTGAAGCCCATCCTTGATTGGATTTCCACTACTGCCACTACCAATTACCGCTATTTTCTTGAAATGCTCTTCATATTCTATGGCATACTTAATATGAAGGCATTCTTCCTTTGATTTCCATCTCACTACCGCTACTTCCTTTCCATCTATGATTTGTTTTTCATAAACCTTACCAATATTTTTTTCTATAGTGTCGAGCTTTAACTACAACTTTTTCTCTCTTTTAGATTTCCAGGTAAAAATCGTACACTTGCATTCTGTTGGTGGTTCATCATTGTTTGTGACTGGTTCAATAAACCAGTACTTTGCTAGCCAATCAACCTGGAAAGTCCTTTTCATTTCCCACTCCCGCTCCATTTTTACATTCCTTTTTCTTTTCTTCCTACCAACATCAATATTATCTTCTGTTACAACATCTTCTGTTGTTCGAACATTGTTATCCTCATTTGATCCATTTTGATTTAATTGAATAACAACCTTCTCTTCTAGTGGCGATGAGGTATTGTGATTTCCTTCTGCACTTGTACTTGCCAAAGTTGGTGGACTAGAAACATTGTCAATTCCAAAGAAAGCCTTTATGGTAGTATCTCTAAGTTTTCGGCATTTTGATGTAAGATTAATCCCTTCACTACCCTTGGGGGTCTTTCCCTTGTCACTTCCCTGAGACTAAGCAATATTAGTTACAGACTCACCCTCCCTTGACATCTCAATCCACTAATAATCCATTTAAACTTTACTTCCCTGAGAATAAGCAGTATTACCTTCAGTATCCATTTAAAACCACAAAATATTTATACATTGGCGAACAAAAAAATAATAATCATAGTAAAATTTTAATTCTTTTGGGCGAATAATTTTATTGTATTCAAGGTTAAAAAAAACATACCATGGAAGGGCTAGGGAATTGGTACAAAGGAGTGGTATGATAGCTTTATCAGTTTGAAGTTGGCAACTTGGCAGTTGCAAAACTGTGAGAAAGGCTTTAACAGGTCTATCGCAATGTCACTGTCAAAGTGAAAGTTAATAGTTTTGTGTTGCGAAACCATGAGGAGGGCAGAGATTGCATCATCGCCAATTGAAAATATAAAGGAGATTGTGTTGCAAAACCGTGAGGAGGGTAGAGATCGCATCATCGCCGATTTAAATGATGGTTAACTTTTATGTCGTGAAGTCACAAAAAAGGGAGATCACACCATCGGATGTTAGCACTTCGCAGTGGTTAAAGGGAAAAGACTTCCAGAAGTCGCGAGACCGCGATGGTAATGATTTCGCATGTTCACAGCAGTTAAAGGGAAAAGACTTCCAGCAGTCGCGAGACCGCGATGGCAAAGATTTCGCATGTTCGTAGCGGTTAAAGGGAAGACTTCCAGAAGCCACGATACCGCGATGGCAAGCATTTTGCATGTTCGCAGCGGTTTAAAAGAAAGACTTCCAGCAGCCGTGAGACCGCGATGGCAAGGATTTTGCATGTTCGTAGCAGTTAAAGGGTAAAGACTTCCAGCAGCTGCAAGACCATGATGGCAAGGATTTCGCATGTTCGTAGAGGTTAAAGGGAAATGAATTCGAGGGAATCTTTCACGAATCTCAGTAGAAAGTTGGTAGGAAATAGACTTAACATTTTCACGAATCCATGCATGCAAGCTTTAAAAACCATTAACATCGCCAGCAACTTTTAGCATTGCGTCCACTTTTTAAAAAAATTCTAATGAAAATGAGATAAGAAAGGAAACTGTAGATAAGCTTCTGATTAAATTAAACTACATAAGCTCAAGGAGAGTATTTTACAGCATAGCTGCACATACCAGTGTACCACCACTTGTGGAAGCTATCTCTGGAGTCTGAGTCGTGCCCGCAATGTGTCCTGCACTGCCAAAAATTTGATGGAGTGCCAGCGGTATTTAGTGAATGTCTCATTGCTTGGGCGAATTTATATTTATACACATTACAAATCAATACAATTATCAATTTACCACGCCAAACGAGCTGACTCCTCCACAACAAAATGAAAGAGTGTTCACAAAATGAGCTGACTCCTCGACTTCCCATAATGTGAAACCAGCTGACTCCTCCACGGTAAAATGAAACTAGGATGGAGAATTCTCCCATATGGCATGAAATAGAAACTTGAAACCCGACGAACATTACACGATAAGTGTTACCTGGTCGACTGTGTGAAAGGTGATACCACCAGGGAAAAACTCAAACGTAACATTTGCCTTGGCGATTACAATGCTAGGCAACCAGGTAAACCCAACAAAGTTTGGCGACCAGGAAACCATGGAAGGGCTCAGAAATTGCCAAAAATAACATTGGAAAAATGTCAAATTCACCAAAATACAAAAATTTGCCACTATATTATACCTTGTTCCATCCTTTGCTAATGCTTCTGATAGAGAGAAAAGAGTTAGAGAAGAGTATTGGGGTTTTGAGAGAGAAATTAACAAACTGGTTGGCTCTCCCATATCGATTGTGATTGTTTGTGCAACTTTGCAGCTTGCACTTAAGAATTGAGAGGAGCTAAAGGAAGCATTTGGGGAAGGCTTCTGCAAACTTACTTGCATTTCCATTGTTTGTGCAAAAATTGAATGCTCTTGTCTTTGTTCACTACAACCTTTTCCTTTTCTATAGAGAAATCTAGGGCATTGATACATCACCGACTGTATTAGAGACTGTTGATCCACATGCAAATAGGAACACAAGTTTTTTTTGATCTTATCTTTAGTAATAAAGACATGGAGTGGGTTGATCAATGGATTGGGACGTAGAGGTAGTAGCGATGACAGTCGAGGAGGTTACAACATGAGGAGATTGAGTGTAGGACCCTGAGGCTAGGAGTGATGGATGATGATGAATACTACGTGGGTGAGGATTAGGATGCTCTTGAGGTTCAGCCTCATACAAAGGGAGAGAGTATGGCTCTAGAGTATTCCATGACTAATGTTAGTCATGTTTGTAGGAGAACATAGGCTACTATGAGCATTAGTCTTCTACACTATAGCTGTTATTTTGATAAATGTTTTGAACTTTTGATTCCATGGATTTTATAATCCATAAATTTTGTAGACATTTGACAGTGACAATATGTTTAATTTTATATTATGTTATACAAAAATTTTCCTTCAAAAATTCACTTTTATATTTATGTGGTCTATGCAAAATTGTGTATGTGTGTTAAGTAGCTTCTATTTATATCAATTATTGTGTATTTGATTTTAATTGGCTAAAAGATGTGTGAAAAATCTTTAAATTCTTAAATATCTTTGAATTTCATGGGTTCTTCAATTTTTGGGGTTCTTGCCAAGTTTGGTCGTTGAGTCCGAGTGCAAGTCCAAGCCCAATTTTGACTTTTTAGGTCAGAGGCGAGTCCAAGTCTTGTAACATTGGTCCAAACTTTATCATACCAATGGAAAAGATAGATAGACTGATAATGGCACAAATAAGCTCTATTGGATGGTGACAGTTACATGGGTTAGATGCAATAGAGTTAACAACACTTTTAATTTGTCTCCCCTCACAAGTTGCTAGTTCCTTTGTTGTAGAGAGAAATTGGTCTACATATGGTTTTATCCACTCTATAAAGATAAATAGGCTCTAGATAAGATAAGATAATGATATTAATGTCTAACAAGAGACCAAAAAAGGGTCTAAGGGACAGGAAGATATAACATGGAAGAGAAACAACCCAACAGGAGCATCAAAAGGTGTCTGAGAAAGAGCAAACAAGAAAGAAAAGAAAGAGAACAACAATAAACAAGAAGAAGACTAAACATCCTTTCTTGGTACAAAGAAGTCCAACATTGAAAAATAAGGTCCAGAGCGACTAGGGCTCTCGGTCCATCTATGAGGGACATTGGAGATAGGGTGTCACTGTCTAGTGGACCCATGATGAGGTCTAATAGATCTAGTGTTCTTAAAGATAGATGTATCAGGTGAATACTTCATGCCTTTGCAGGGTGACATGGATGGGAAAAAGGTGGTGATAAGTTGATTAGAGGCTTGACTCTGAGGGAAAATACGCTATAAAGTAAGATCACAAAGCTGTGAAGTCTCCCAAAGATAAAACACTAGACATCGTTGGTCAAAAAAATTGAAGAAGGTCGATAGGGATTTGCAATCTGTGAATAAATAGTGAAATCTACCCTTGATCTCATAATAAATGGGGCATTAGAAGATGAAGTGGATCTCAATCTCAATGTCAAAGTGCAAGGTTGATAATTTGAATCATCCCTAGTCAAATGGTGATCTCTTTGGTAATGAAGCCATTGGGAACTAACTTTGAAACACCCTAGGGAGATATGGAGAGTGTGGCTCCAACACTGGCTCAAGTAGAAGGGATGAACAATAATCACATCATGTGTCTCCAAGAAGTTCTCATAGTAGAAGGCCATTCATGGGTGTAGACCCTCATGGGGTTTAATCAAGGTCATGGTGATGTACTCTCTATATAGGTCATGTCTGATGTGCCCATTCAACTTTTGTTGTGAGGGGAGGAGATGGGCGAGAGCATCCAACAAGAATTGGTAAGTTGAGAGATGGTCAATATCAATCCCAATCGATCTCAATAAGGTAGTGGCTTGGGCATACTAGCAATGAACGTTGGTCCTCATGTTAGATTTGGAAAGATTACTAAGGAGCAGTATGCAAGGTAGGAGTATTCATAATGATCATCAATAGAGTCCACAAAGCTTTTGAGGTGGTGAATGAACTAGATCAAATTGAGGATGGCCCTAAGCCTCAAAGGGTGAGCCCCGAACTCAACAAAGATAATACTGTGTGGAGTGTATCAGTGACATTTTTTAATTTGGCAAAGGAGAAGGGTCTGAATCCGCTCAATCAAGGCCTAATCTAAATCAAGAAGAGGAGGTCCCCAAACAACAAAGCTGTATAAAATAGTTCAAGAGGGATAACTTGGACATAGTGTCCTGAAAGTGATGATGAAAACACTATCTCTTTGAAAAGGCGAGGGAACCCACCCCTTAGCAACCTTGGGTAGGTGGGTGGGCCTCATGCTAAAGTGAGGACTAACAAACTTAACCCCAAGATAATTGTATGAAGAGACAATCTTGATCAACTAACCCTGGAAGCTAAAGTGAAGATGTGAGGTCTTCAAGCAATTGAAGACCATAACCAGAGTTTTACTTAGGTTCACAAAAAGTTGATGCCAGTCACAAATTGTGGTCAACCCATCAATAAGCCTCTACAGTCCCTTTGGAGAGGAGGCCAAAAGAACCACATCATCGTCAAAGAGGAGAATGGAGGTCAGAACTTGGTGCAAGTAGCACCCATTCCTAGGGAGCAAAGCCTCACTGAGGAAGGCCTCAAGCTCATCAATTTAGCTATTGAATAAACTGGGAGAGAGAGGGCAGCCCTACTTCACCACTATGGTGCTTTGAATCAGATCAGAGAAACCCTCAAGAGTCCTGAATTCACCAACCACTGTCTCATAATTGCAGTTAAGAAGAGAAAATAAGTTAGTGGCTCTATACAATGCTTTACGATTTACAAATTGTTAGACTCGAGAGTATCGATGGACTCTAGCTTTACAGTGGGATATTAATCTTGATGATACCACCTAGGTTGATGATGCACTACATGGATTGCTTGGAATTATGTTGAATGATAAATTCTTTGAGGCTTAAGCTCATAGTGATTAATGACATTGATATGGATCAAGATTAGGGACAGCAACACACTATCATTTTATTTTATTTTTGACTTTGAGACCTTGAATCATGTGAAATGTGGTGCATCGATACAATGATAACTGAATCTTGATAATGATATGATACTTTAACTTTTCTTTTTGTTGAAAGTTGCAACCTTTGCAGAGTGTGATAAATGATACAATACTTTTTGTTGTTTCAATGAATTATATCTATGACTATATGAAATTAAAATTTCAACTCTCATTTGACGCTATGTTTCTATGACGGTTCAATAAATGATCATTGATTTTAGATTTATAAATCTTATTATCTACCTTTTTGTTGTTTATCAAGTAAGATTTTACTAACATCACTCACAATTTATCCTTATGACACAATATGCAGATACAAATGATCACATAGAACAAACATTGATAAATGTGATGAACTCCTATTCACTGGCTCGAAGTAGCTTAGCTTTCCATTTAGTTGTTTATCATTGTTAGCACCTCTGTAGTTGTTATACTTGAATAATTTTTGATATTGAATATATTGTCTTGGCTTTCAACTAATTTATGGAAAATTACTTTCCTATGCTATCGCTAGTTTTTGTTAAATATTTAATGCAGCTTTGACGTTTGCCCCTAGAGCCAAATGCTCACCTACCCCCCTGACGTCCAGAATAGACAGAAAAATTAATATGAGTAGGTGAAGTTTTTCAAATTCTAAAAAGAGGGGTCAAATAAAATGTGACAAAGGGAATGTTTATTCATTCATTCATTCAATCAGATTATTCAAAGTTTTCTGTTTAGTAGAGCAGAGAAAAGGAAGAAGAAGAAAGTGGTTAGAAGATCCACTTGTTGCAGAGACAGAAGGAAGTATGTTTAGCGTCTCTAGTTGTATGTGACTCCTCTGTTCATTCTATGAGTTGGTTTTTATTTCATTTTTTCTTGTTGAAGCAATGATTGGTCCAAGCACCTTTGTATGCAGCCATTAGAGCTACAAGTTTAAAAGTTTATTGAAGTTTGAAGTATTATCAGTTTAGGGTTATTTTAGGGTCTTCTAGTTGAAGCCGAATGCTCCCAGATTTTGTAATAGTTTAATGAAATATTGAATAGAAAGCAAGCAGGCATACTTGAATCTATCTTCCTCTTCTATTCATTGCATTTGACAAGTTTGTTTGAAAAGTTAAAGCTTTGGCCTATTTGGTTTTAATGGTGAAAGCATTCATGTTGAATTTCTCTAACTTATAATATTTAAGTTGAAATAGAAAACTCGGCACCTAAAACATTTTTGTGCTGAGCTCTTCAATTACCGAGCATTTTCTTTGTGAGTCGAGCTCACTTGGCATCCATTGGTGTTGATATTTCCTTTGTGTGCCATTTTTACTCGGCACCTGTTGCCTGTCACTCGGCACATCAAGTGCCATGCAATCTATCACTCGGCACCTTCCTATGCCGAGCAAGTGTCGAGCAACCTGCAACTCAGCACCATCAAGTGCTGAGTAAAATTGGCACTCGGCACCTTCATGTGCCAAGAAACTTTTAAGTGCCAAGCAAAATTTTTAGGTTTACGGTTGTGAGTGTTAAATTTAAATTTGAATATATTTCTCACATGGTATCAGAGCTATGATGCCCCACATCCATAGTGAGTTAGGGCATTTGTTTTTCTTTGGATATTTGACATGGTACGAGATGCAGGAAAGATATGGCAACAACCACCATCCTTTAATGGGAAAAATTATGATACATGGGCAAAGAAGATGAAGACTATAATGGTTGCAAATGATTTGTGGGAGTTTGTGGTCAATGGATTCAATGATGTAATAGACCCAACTCAATATGCTGGTCTCACAAATGCATAGAAGACTCGTTTGAAAGAGTCAAGGAGGAAGGATGCTAAGGCATTAAGTTTGATTGAAGCATCAATCACAAAGATAGTATTCCCAAAGATTGCAGCAGAAAATTATGCAAAGGAACCATGGGATATCCTTGAGACGAACTTTAAGGGGACTGATAAATTCCATATAGTAAAGCTACAGAACATAAGGAGGGAGTTTGAGAACCTTTAGATGAAGGAAAATGAATCAGTTGCAGAATTTAGTTCAAGGAACTCCAATGTGATTAACCAATTGAAGTCAAATGGAGAAGACTATCAAGAGCAGAGGATACTGGAAAAGATATTGAGGAGCTTACCTCATAAATATGACAATTTGGTCATGACCATAGAAGAGGCAAAAGACCTCACTATTTTGACAATGGATGAGTTGATGGGTACACTTCAAACCCATGAGCATAGGATCAACAGATCTACTTCTTCATCTTCCAAAGAGAAAGCATTCAAGGCTCAGTCAAATCCAAGAGGAAGGAGGAAAGGAAGAAATGGCTCAGGCAGGAACTCTAGAGGCAGAGGCCGAGGTAATGGAGGACAAAGGAATGCTGTAGCAGAAAGCTCAAGAAGAGCAGATGGCGCAAGTAACTCTCAAAATACCTCAAGAGGAGGTAAGAAAAAATACAACTTAAATAAGAGTAATGTAGAATGCTACTACTATCATAAATATGGGCATTATGCAAGTGACTGCTGGAAAAAGAAAAGAGATCAGTCAAGACAAGAAAATGTGGCTGACGTGAATATGGGAAGTGAAAATACTGCCTTCATCATATGTAATGTTGGTGAAGAAGGAAGCCCTGAGGTTTGGTACCTCGACAATGGATGTAGCAACCACATGAGTGGTAATGAAACCTTGTTTTCATTCATTGACAAGAGTTTCAAATCAGAAATTAAGATGGGTAACAATGGAACCCCACCAGTTGTGGGAAAAGGATCTATTATGGTCCGCACAAAGAAAGGTGAGAAGAAGGAAATAAAAAATGTGTATTTCACCCCTGGTATGAAGCACAATTTGATGAGCATTGGTCAACTCATTCAAAATGGATACAAAGTGCTGATGGAAAATGACAGGTGTATCATTCATGAAAAGGATGGGAGTAAGAACTTACTTGCCGCAGTTCAAATGACAAAGAACATAATGTTTCCCTTGAACATAGAGACATGTTTCTCATCTCAAGTTGGTGTTGCACCTCCCACATAATTATCTCTAAGGAGTGTGATTGAAGACCCTTCACGGTTGTGGCATCTCAGGTATGGTCATCTTGGCTATGCTGGTTTAAATTTATTGTCAAATAAAAGAATGGTAGATGGTTTTCCATGTGTAGGAAATTTTTGTGACAAGTGTGAGGCTTGTATTTTGGGTAAGAAACATAGGCTTCTCTTTAATTCTGGAAATTCTAAGAGGGCTAGATATCCATTAGAATTAGTGCATACTAACCTAATCGGTCCTATGCAAGTTACTTCCATTGGAGGGAGTACTTGTTTTATGACGTTCATTGATGATTTCACTCATAGGACATTTTTTTATTTCTTAAAGAATAAATCTGAAGCATTTGAAAAAATTATAAAATTTATGTAGTGCCTGCCCTTGTTCACATCTTTTCTGGACATTGTTGTTGTTATTATCAGGCTATGATAGATTAGTTTTATGGTTGATGGATTAGTGGTATTTTTTTGAGACTATCAGACATTATGTTATGGATTCAGTTGGTACATGATGAGATCATTTAGACTTTACATTTCATGCATACCTGATTATCATTACATTGCTTTCAGTTATTGTTGATGATTAGTTAGATAGTTTATTATCTCATGTGTTTTATTATGGATACTTACCCCATACTTACATGTGTATGGTGTGCGTGTTTTCTTATTGTATGGCATTTTTGATATGGTTAAGGAAGGGAGTCATAGTCACCTGCTTAGTCGGGATCTACATGATGCACCACTTCCTACCATTGTCTGTTTAGCTTAGCATTATATATATTGTAAGTACATGCATAGTTTTTTTGCAGGTTGCGGGTATCGGGTATTGACTTCTCTGAATTGCCAGGATGAGCGTACCCTATTATACTATCTCAATGATAAGAGAAGGGAGATAAATTCTCAAGTCCAAATCCCAATTCTTAAGCCAATTTTCCTAGTGAGGTAGGACAAGTATCTGGATATTTTACCCACCAAATGTGTTGGATAACATGATTCATGATTTTTAACCCTTTAGACTAATTTTGTGTGAATTGCTCTCTAATGGGTTTTCATATTTTATCTTGGAGGTCTATGGTGAATTTTTTATTAATTAAGTCTTAATAAATAGATTTAATTAATAAATTAATTATTTGAGAAAATTAATATAAAATATCATGATCTTTGATATTTTGATTATAATTAATTAAATGTGAATTAATTGAGGAAAAAGAATTAAATAAAAGAAAATTAGAAATTAAAGTTAATAATAATTATAAATAATAATAAAGTAATAATAATAATAAAAGTTATAAAAATTAAAATGAAAGTTATAAATATTTAAATAGAAATTATATAAAAAGTAAATTGGAGTTATAAGCTTGCATGGGAGTTAACGCACTTTTCTATTTCTCTTATGTTAACAACGCAGGGGTTAGTGCATCAATTAAGCACATGGTGTCTACAACCTTATGACCCATCTAGAAGGTTGGAAAAGACCCATGCTTAGTTGGTGACACCTTCTAGCTATTTCTAGAGGCATTCTAGATGTTTCCTGAGAGCTCTTTATATTCAGGCATTCCTAGAAGCTTAGACATAGCGTTTGGAGTGCAATTGGAGCATTGGAGGATTCGAGAACTCTGTGGAAGGGAGCTTGCTCTGCGGGTTTTCTGAGGAAGAGCAAATTAGCATCAAAATTTGCGTAGATTCTTGTGATTTTACTTATGCTATTTCTGCATCTTGCATTCCCTGTCTTCTTCGTGTCTTCCATATGTCTTCTGAGGAATTTCATATTTTTATTGGATGCATTCTCAGTATGGGTAGTTTAATTCATTTGAGAAATTTATATGCATATCTACATCTGAAAAGAACACGAGGCTAGGGTTTAGATTCATAGTCAAACCCATTAGATTGATTTTTGGGAAAAAAAAAATGGAGATCAAAGACTTATAGGAAAATTTTGAGAACTGGAATTTATATATGTTTATATTTCCAAATTTGAATACATATATATATATATATATATATATATATATATATATATATATATATATATATGCTGTGATATTTGATTAAACTCTATATATTTATATTTATATATATACATACACACACACACACACACACACACACACACACACACACATATATATATATACTTATATATATATATATATATATATATTTCATTAAAAAAAGTTGAATGTCACATAATATACAGCGAGCGAATGACGCATCGTGATTGAGGAATGCATTTTAATAAAACAAAATTATAATTATAAATTTGAACGGGTGGGGGGCGTGTTTCCCACTCCCAACGGCGGTACTGCCAAAGCAAATTGTAGTACCGCAGCGTACCTACGGTCTACAGTGTACTTGCCATCACAGTGTACCCTGCGATCCGCGGGTCACACATATATGTGTCAGCAATTATAAACTCGCCGTGTGTTGTCAAATGTTTATTCGATTTTTTATATATAATTCATTTATAAGTTAATAATTATATATATATATATGTATTTATATATATATATATATATATATATATATATATATATATATATATATATATATATATATATATATATATATATATATATAAGTATATGTATGTATATACATTATTAATAATAAATAATTGATATATTAATAAATATTTGGAATTTAAAGAGTAATTCTTTAATAAAAAGTTATTTTATATTGTTGAATATAGGTTCAATATAAGCTTTTATTTTAGAAAGATGAATATGAAAAGAATTTCAAATATTATTTTGAAAATGATGGGGGTCTAAATGGGAATATAAGAATTTAGAACATTTAGAAAATTGAGTCTAATTATTTTTGGGGAGAAAATTTTATCTACCAATACAAAAACATGGGTTAGGTTAAACGTGAAATTTCTCCACTTGATATTTAAATTGGGAAACGTAAACTGAGACTTTTGCATTTAAATTTAAGTTTGTAAATTTAGCAAAACCAAAACACATGTTTGCATTGTGTATTCTTTATGCTATTGTTTTGGGTTTTGGGTTGACTAGTGTTGACCAGTTATAGGATGTCTACTAAAGGCTTGGGAGTTATGTGATTGTGATGTCATGATGATGTTTTAATCTTGATCTTTATAAACCCAACCATGGTTATGTGATGGAATTCTCTATGTATTGTTTGTAATTACTGATTGTTATAGTTGAGATTCTTATGTATGAGACACTTGACTTAACCATTTTTGGTCATCGATCAGTTATCTTTGGTTAGTTTCTAGTCGCCATGATGGGACTGTAATGTGGATTTATTCTTGATGATGTCATGATGTGACATGTTTGACTCAACCATTTTTTGAGTATTTGATCAGTATGATGAGATATATTTTGGTTATTGAGAACCATTGGATACTTTGATTATCAGTGATGATTCAGTTGCCAATAGAGAGCTGTTGTGATCATGATTTTCTATGGATGTTTGCTCATGGAGATTTGATGCTTTTATGCATATTTGATGATTTTATTATGGATTATCTTTTGTGATTTTGAGATTTATGATTCCATGAGCTTAGGGTAGGATATCTACATGTAGTGACGGGAAGTGGCTTGCAATGGGGGCCGGGGCCCTAAGAGGCTGCCAGGGTAACTCATTGTAAGTTGGATTAATAAGTGATAACATTCACACCTAATACTAACTAAATAAACCTAAAAAGATAAGTGTTTTGTTCTCACCCATGCCTTGAGTGCTTGTACAGGCTAAGATGGGAGTAGTGAGAATGCATGGTTGCGACCTTGCATTTCATAGTATGCCTCGTCAGTATGAGAGGATACTAGTGGCCGCATGAGATCAATATGGACCCATGGAGTTTAGCTAACTGCCAGGGTAACTTGTACGTGATAAATGTGATGACACTTTCCTACTTGCATAGTAGGTTCGTACATGTCATTCTGTGCCTCTGGGATTAGATGTCGATTTTGTGTTTGGAAGCTTTGAGTTAGTATACTTTTAGGATTCTTGGACCTATAGAGATTTGTGCTATGTGATTTTGGATAGCATGTTTGGAACTTGAGATTATCTCCTCAGCACGGTGGGAGTGGACCACTTACGTACCATGTGGTCAAGTGGTAGTGTATTTTCCACTCTTATCATTTGAGATTCATTGAGACATCGTGGCTGATGCATCCTTCGTGATGGTGGATATGTATCCTTTCATTGATGATTAGCTTATGTTAGATGATGTTATCTTATGCTTATATTTTCATGTTAGATTACTTTCTACATATGATGTTGTATATGTTAGGAGTGACATTCCTACTATGTTAATACCGATGATCTCTTCAGTGATTTGGAATTCTATGCACGGAGGGATGGCTAGGATCCACGATGGTCTAATGATGCTATTAACGGTTGGGAGGAACCATGCACTTAGTTTATTATGTTTGATCTTCTATGATGTTGTATCATGTGATTATCATTACTTCATTGTATCATGGATTAGAATAGGATGATGTATATTATTCTACATATGTATATTCTTTTGAGCTTGTCATACCCTGTGACATGTACAGTGGATGATTGAGCATTTGAAATGTATAAACATTGGACTTATCATTATTATTTCATGTGGTTGTTGTACTAGATGGATTCATGTATGTTAGTTAATTTTTATGTAATTCAATGTTAAGGGATCTTTAAGGAATGTAATCTGTTATATATGTTATGTTTACTTTCAGATGGACATTGCTATTACTTATGTTATTGTGCATAAGTTATATGTGGTATTTACTTTCATGTTTAAAAAAAAAAATGCTGCCAAACTTAGTGAAATTCTAGGTTAATTCTTTGGATCCCTTGGTGGGGCATTACAATTTAAAGCCCAGGCTAAAAGACAATGTGGACACTATATCAAAGTCCTAAGATCAGATAGAGGAGGGGAGTATACCTCCAATTCTTTTGTAAACTTTTGCAAGAAACATGGCATAAAGAAAGAGCTCACAACCAACTATACACCATAGCAGAATCGAGTGGCTGAAAGAAAGAATAGGACCATTGTTGAAATGGCAAGGAGCATGATGAAGGAGACAAGTCTCCCAACTGAATTTTGGGGAGAGGTTGTGGCAACAACAGTTTACCTAATTAATAGGTGTCCTACAAAGGAAGTTTGTGAAAAAATTCCAATGGAAGCATGGTCACGAGGAAGATGGATAGTTGAACACCTAATGGTGTTTGGCTATGTTGCATATGCACATGTGCCTAAAGAGAAAAAGCAGAAATTGGATGAAAAATGTGTGAAGTGCACCTTCACAGGGTACAATTCAGAATCAAAGGCATACAGATTATATAACCCATTGAACAACAAGATGACTACCTCAAGAGATGTAGAATTTCTTGAAAATCACTCTTGATATGGTTCAATAGATGAGTCACCGAGCACATCAAGTAGAGTGCCCATTATGAGTGAAGAAGATGGTGATGAACAACAACAAGAAGGAGCAAATAGAAGAAAAGGCAAGCAGGTTCAGTCACTGAAGAGCTCCTCTAGGCATCACCGAGTGTCAGTGCTGAGAAATAGTGAAGACCGAGCTGGTCGGCAATGCAGCAGTAGTGAAGATTCTGATCCCACACTCTCCTCCCTATTACCAAGAAAGACCAAGAGTCTTAGGGAGTTATACCAAGATGAAAGGTATGAAGATTATGATGAGAGTGTTAATTTTGCATTATTTTCTCATAGTGATCCAAAATATTTTGAAGAATATATTAAGGAGAAGAAATGGTGTAAAGCCATGGATGAGGAAATAGATGCTATAGAAAGAAATGAGACATGGGAGCTAACTAAATTGCTTCCCAAGAAGAATGTAATTGGAGTGAAATGGGTCTACAACACCAAATGCAATGCTGAAGGCAATATTGATAGGCATAAGGAAAGGTCGGTAGTCAAGGGCTACAAATAGCAGTATGGAAGAGACTATGATGAGACCTATGCCCCTGTTTCAAGAATGGAAATCATGTGTGTTGTCATTGCAATTGCAGCCCAGCACAAATGGAAGGTATTTCAAATGGATGTGAACTCTGCCTTCCTAAATGGTGTATTGAAAGAAGAAGTGTATGTGGAGCAGCCACCTAGTTATGAAGTTACAGGTGAAGAGAACAAAGTATATAGATTGAAGAGAGCTCTTTATGAGCTCAAGCAAGCTCTAAGGGCATGGTATAGTATGATTGACTCATATTTGATGAGCAATGGCTTTAGCAAAAGAAATGGTGAGCCCACTCTTTACATCAAGGTAGCAGATGGTAATGTATTGATTGTTGTCTTGTATGTAGATGACTTGATTTTTACTGGAAATGACAAGGCTCTAATTGGTGAGTTTAAAGAGGCCATAAAAAGTGAATTTGAAATGATAGACCTAGGTCTCTTGAAATACTTTCTAGGCATAGAAGTTAGACATATGCATGATGGCATTTTCATCTCTCAAAAAAAATATACAGGGCAGATCTTGGAGAGATTTAAAATGCAGAATAGTAAGGCAGCCCCCACACCAATAGTAGTAGGTCTAAAGTTGAGCAAGGAAGACTCTACCAAAAGAGTAGATCCAACATTATACAAGAGTATGGTTGGAAGTCTAATGTATTTGACTGCAACTTGGCCAAACCTAATGCATGCAGTAAGTCTGATTTCCAAATTTATGGAAACACCAAAGGATTCCCATTGGTAAGCAAGAAAAAGTATCCTATGGTATGTGAAAGTTACCAAGGGATTTGGGATTTTGTATACAACAAATGATGATTTCAAGTTGGTTGGTTACCTGTATACTAATTGGGCTAGAAGTATAGATGATAAGAAGAGAACTTCCAGATACATGTTTCATATGGGATCAGGTGCAATTTCATGGGCATCCAAGAAGCAACCTATTGTTGCTCAATCTATAGAAGAGGCTGAATACGTAGCAGCAAATGCAATAACATGTCAAGCAATTTGGCTAAGGAGGATCTTGACAAATTTGAATGAAAGGAAAGAGGATGGAACCACAATTTATCGTGACAACATCTCATCTATTGCATTGTCCAAGAACCCAGCCTTCCATGGGAGAAGCAAACACATAGAGATCAGATATCATTTCATCAAAGAGCTAGTGGAGAATGGGGATATCAAGATGGATTTTTGCAAGTCTGAGCAGCAACTAGCAGACATCTTTACTAAGCCTTTAGGCATTGGATCTTTTGTACACCTAAGAGAGTGTCTTGGTGTAGTTGATTTGGATCAGCTATGATCCTTATTTGTTTCGCTTGTGACAAAGGGAGAGTGTTGAAATATTTAATGCAGCATTGACATTTGCCCCTAGAACCAAATGCTCACCTACCCCCCTAATGTCCAAAACAGATAGAAAAATTAATATGGGTAGGTGAAGTTTTTCAAATTTTGAAAAGAGGGGGGAAATGGAAAGTGACAAAGGGAATGTTTATTCATTCATTCATTTAGTCAGATTATTCAGATTTTTCAATTCAGCAAAGCAGAGAAAAGGAAGAAGAAGAAAGTGGTCAGCAGATTCACTTGTTGTAGAGATAGAAGGAAGTATGTTCAGTGTCTCCAGTTGCACGTGACTCCTCTATTCATTCTATGAGTTGGTTGTTGTTTCATTTTGTCCTATTGAAGAAATGATTGCTCTAGGCACCTTTGTATGCAACCATTAGAGCTGCAAGTTTAAAAGTTTATTGAAGTTTGAAGTATTATCAGTTTAGGGTTATTTTAGGGTCTTCTAGTTGAAGCCAAATGCTCCTAGATTTTTTAATAGTTTAATGAAATATTGAATAGAAAACAAGTAGGCATACTTGAATCTATCTTCCTCTTCTATTCATTGCATTTGACAAGTTTGTTTGAAAAGTTAAAGCTTTGGCCTTTCTAGTTTTAATGGTGAAAGAATTCACGTTGAATTTCTCTATCTTATAATATTTCAGTTGAAACACAACACTCTGAACCTACTACATTTTTGTGTCGAGCTCTTCAAGTTCCAAGCATTTTCTTTGTGAGCCAAGCTCACTTGGCATCTATTGGTGTTGAGCTTTCCTTTATGTGTCGAGTTTACTCGGCACCTATTTCCTGTCAGTCAGCACATCAAGTGCCGAGCAATCTATCACTCAGCACCTTCCTATGCCGAGCAAGTGCCGAGCAACCTACTACTCGGCACCATTAAGTGTTGAGTAATACTAGCACTCAGTACCTTCATATGCCGAGCAACTTTTAAGTGCCAAACAAAATTTTTAAGTTTAGGGTTGTGAGTGTTAAATTTTAATTTTAATATATTTCTCATAGTTTTCTTGTACTACTAGGATGTAACTGCTACCAAAGGAAATGAATTTGAAGACTATTTTCTTAAGAGAGAGCTACTTATGGGCATATATGAGAAGGGATTTGAAAGGCCTTCTCCAATTTAGGAAGAAAGTATCCCAATAGCTTTAACTGGAAGTGATATACTAGTAAGAGCAAAGAATGGAACTGGAAAAGCAGTTTCCTTTTGCATCCTTGCTTTAGAGAAGATAGATTAGAATAAAAATTCTATACAAGGTTTTTATATAAATTTTTTTGGTGGGATTAAAATTTGGTAACTGTCCATGTGCATGAGTAGTCATTTTTTCTATAACTTTTCTTTCATGTGCATTGGTAACTATCACAGTGTTAGGAGACCCATGAAGTAAAAATACCTATTAAGTTGTGTTTCCTTGTGAGGAGGATGTTAGCATATTAATTTTCAAATCAAAGTGTGCTTTTGGATTGACTAAGCTTCTGAATCTATTTTGTTTTACAATTCATATTTGGTTGAGGATAATTAAGCACCCAACATGTTTCAGCCTTTTGTTTTGAAATCAGAGCTTCCACCGTCGGCATTGTCTAAACGATAAATGTTTGTATCTTCTTTTGAATCTAGCTATGCTTAGTACAATTTGTTCTCACTGGCCAATTTCCATTGTTAGTCATTTCTTCTACAACACTTCCTTTCATCTCCTCTCAAAGGCGTCTATTTTAATTATTAATTGCAGTTAGTAGACATCATTGAAATAATCATTAAGAGCCTATATTATTAGTTTTTATATGTCCTTTATGGCTTGGTGATTTTATATCCTTAATGTTCTCTTATTGACATCTTTGTTGAAATTTATTAGCTTTTCATTAGTGAAAATTGATTTTATTTGAGATTACTTTTGGGTAGCTTGTCCGAGAGTTTTTGGAAGCAACATTTTGGATTATGCGTTGTGATCCATCTTCAGGATGATACAAGAGAGCATAGTTCAAAATATCAGTCTGCTTATTGTGACATTTCTATTCTCTTGAGATGTAACGTCGACTGTTGTAGATAAGTTATCACATAGAAGTTTCAAAATCTTGCAGATGTCTATTATATCATAGTAAATAGAAAACTTATTGTCTGTAGGCCTGTTTTAGGCAAGGATGGCCTACACAAGGGCAAAATACAATTTCTCAATTGGAAAAATATATTTGGAGAGGAAAGAACGCAAAGAGGAGGAAGAAGGATCGTTTAGATTAGAAAAGAGATTTTAAGTTCCTTATATTTTCCTGAGAAGTTTCAGACTTCTCTGATATCTTCTGATATCCCTTTTTTTACATTGGGTGATAAGTTGCCAATAATGATATTTTGAACTATGCAAGAGAGCATATGAGCCAAAAAAATGATAGTTGTAGGCCAAACAACATAAAAGGAGAGAGGAGAGTGACAAAAAAATCAAGGAAAGTTGCAATAAAAAAATAATATAAAAGAGGCAAGTCAGAGAATAAGAGAATGAAAGCCAATAAAAACAAAAAGAGGAATAAAGAAACTGATTTAAGGAAGGAGAAGTAACAAAAAAGCAAGGAGAAAATAATAAAATTAAATAAAATTAATTTTTTTCTTGGAATATTTACTTTTACTATTTTCTTCTTTCTTTTTTCTTCTTTATTTTTAAAGCTTCTCCTTCATATTCATTTTGATATTGACATGAGTAAAAATCTAGGGTGTTGCCCCTTGATGCAATGCCCAAAGTGCAACAGTAAGTAGAATTACACTATTAGAAGGCAAAAACTAAACAATTGTTAGCTTCTACATATAAAAAACAACAAGAATTCTGCTAGTAAAAGATAAACACACCCTAACCAACATAACCACACTATCAGAAGTCTTCCTAGTATAATCGTCCTAAAAACTCAGGCCATACCAACAACATTTTTGAAAAACCATAAAATCCTATAAGTAGAAAATAGCAGAACTAAACTAGTTCTTCCATAGCCATTATCAATAATATCTCTTTGACAACATTATCCATGCTCATTCATCTATAAGGAACTTGAAAAGAGCCTCCATCTTCGTTGTCTCTCTCCAATCCTATCCTAGAGCAAGAAAATAGTAATAGCTGAGTAGTGCATCAACTTGAGGGAAAACCATCATACCTCCTTATTATGGTAAGTCGGTGTTTTTGGAGTTGGATCAAACAAAATAGATGAAAGCTCCTAAATATAGAATTACAAAGATGATGTTTCTAAAAGAAACAATCGTGAAAAGAGACAATCATGAACTAAAGACAGAAATAGAAACTACCCAATAAACTAAGATGATCATTAAAGAAACATTATAATATTCTAATACCCTCCCTTAATCGTCCTTGTCTTACAGTTGTCTTTTGGTAAAAAAATTATAAAAAGCATTTGGCGGCTACTGTGACCCTCCTTGGATTTGCAAACTGTAAATGACTAAGAAGCCAAAATACATCCAAAAGATTGTAACATAAAAGGTTGCCCTTGTCTTCAGAATGTGCAACAAGTGACAAGACCCTACTACTGACTCTGCCACTAAGATGAGTCAGCCACTAACCCTCCCGAAATCATCAAAACATTTGACTAGAAATCATCATAAAATTTCCAACCTAATGTTGGATAACAGAGCTACTCTTCCTTTGAGATAGAGACAAATATTGAAAACAACTACCACAATTTTGAGGAAAATTTGACAAACCCTCCAAACTTTGCATGTAGATGAACATGATGCCCCAAAACAGACTGAAAAAAAAAGTGCAATTTTTTAGGAGAAAAATTGGTCAAAACCCAACATGATTTTTGAGCTAAAAATTTGATTAAAACCCAACATAATTTTTGAGGTAAAAAATAAATTAAAACTAGACAACACAACTTCATTTTTTAGTAAATCCAAAAAATGGTAAAACCCACTAGATAATTTTTGAGGAAAAAATTATAAACCCACAAAGGGATCCTATGCAACTTTATGAATTATTGAATCAAATTTTTTTGAGGGAAAAAATTATGAAAATCCATAAAAAAATTTAGGGTAAAAATTAATGAAAACCCATTAGAAAGTTTTGAAGGGGGGAAGATAGGAGACTTCTCATGGTAACCAACACATGCAAGAAACTTGCAAGTACATGTAACCCTAAAAAATCAGAGACTTTTGTTGCAACCAAGAAATTGTAGGATCAAAACCCTTAACCAAGCTTGTAATTTCCAGTAAAAATCCTTGAAGATGAACCACAAAAGTTTCATAAAATACCTTTGACTTGAAAAGAAAATTTCTGGGAAAAAATTCCAGATCACAAGAGGTTTTAATTTTCCTTAAAAAATCTGCCAAATTTTATGAAATCCCATTCACTTGCTCTGATACCATATTATGGTAAATCGATGTTGATGTAGTTATATTAAACAAAGTAGATGAAAGCTCCTTATATAGATTTACAAAGACAATTTTTCTAAAAGAAACAATTGTGAACTAAGGATGGAAATAGAAATTACCTAATAAACTAAAGACTAAGTAAGATGACCATTAAATAAAAATTATGATATTCTAATGCTCCTAAATCCTATTTTCCAAACTTTTAAGCTTTCTTTTAATTTTATAAGCCTCCCACCACACAACTTTACACTTTTGCATTCCCCGCCAATAGTGGTTTTCTCATTCTCTTTAATAGGGGAAATGGCCTTTCTATCAATCTTAACCTTGTGTGTGAGATTGATAGATTCCATTTTTAAGCTCTTTGAGATGTGGGAGGAGCTACTAGCTATTACACAACGAGCTTCTTTTTCAAGGTTTTTTTCCTCATGGCTTTTACTTTCATTAGTTTACAGAACTAACCAATAAATGTTTTTGGTGGTGCCACTTGTCTACCTACCTATGTGCTCCTTCTACACCAGTGATCATTCAGCCTCCTCTAAGTTAGAGTCTTCTTTCAATTTTTTTCACCTTC
The DNA here is from genome assembly GCA_028749045.1 of Cupressus sempervirens. Classification (NCBI taxonomy): domain Eukaryota; kingdom Viridiplantae; phylum Streptophyta; class Pinopsida; order Cupressales; family Cupressaceae; genus Cupressus; species Cupressus sempervirens. The sequence goes on along the minus strand of CM053792.1, from coordinate 679,136,261 downwards.
CTTGGGGGCTTGACAACAAGCCTAAATGAATGAACAGGTGTACTAGTTTCTTCTGTGATCTCCACATCCAAGTCAATATGCTTAATATTGAATCTGGCTTTCTTGGCGGCAGTAGTCTTCAGATGGACAGGGGGTTCACTTCTCTTGTCTTATGGTTTCTTAGTGGACACCAATTGTTCTGGGAAACTTGGGGAGTTTTAGGCCTCTTAATACACTTCTTTTTGTTAGGGCTCATGGAATCCATCAAGTTGGGTGAGGGTAGGTGTTACATCCCAAATTTTGACCTAATTTTAAATTTATTTATAGGTGCTAGATTAAATAGATTTTCTTTCATAATCATGTGAAGAAGTTAGTTAAATATATCCGTTGTATTCATTATGTTAACTTTTTAATGAATATGGTTGTTTCCATTATTTGTTATGTGATGTTTAGCAATTGCTTGATTTTGGAATTATGGATAATTATTAAATTCTTTATCTATATTAAATGTTATTATGAAATTATTATGGAACATGTTATTATCATGAAAATATTGCACGGGTGATTGCAGGAGAAGATGAAGGGGGGAAGCATTGGTAAATGGGATCAACGGAATGGGATACTAGCTTAGTCCAATTATTAGGTTGATAGGTATGACCTTAAATTGCTTTTGTAAATACCTAGTGACTTTAACTTCAGGATACAATGGATGGACCCGCACAAGCTATTAAATAAACATTTTAAAACATAAAGTAATTTAATTAAAAATAATGCGTATCTCAAAAGATTTTTGATTGATCTTTCCACCACATCATTATAATGTATAGCTATGTACGTATGCATAGATATAAGAATAAAGTGACACCATAATATTATTTTTATAAATAATATGATGCTACCTCATAAGTATATCTATGTGCAAGTAGATAGATATAAATTGTAATTATTCTAGATTTCTAACCTTCGAATCTTTTTCCATATTTATTCATTTTCTTGCTAAAAACTGAATAAACTTTTGGCATATTTATTTGGCATTTGTGAGCCAAGTCGCTTCTTTAGAGTTACGGCTTCTTGGAAGCCAAAGAGACTTAGAACCTTCTTATATCATGAAGTTGAGAGAAATGGAAGGCATTAAGTCATCGTCTGACTTCCTTCTCATCACCCAACTTCCTTTTCTATCACCCAATCTCTATTATTATTACCACCCAATACCTCTGCAAATATCACATGATATATTTGCATTACAAACATTGCGAATCTCTTCTACATTCTACCATTTATTAATTTTCTTTTCTGAAAACATGATTATAAGTCACATTGAGTTTGCAGCTAGAATTATTCTGAAGAGCTGAATCATTAGCATCTAGCAAGACTCCATTCTTTTCCATATTATACTAGGTTATGTGGTCAATCATATTCCAAATATTTCTAGATATTTCATTATCACTTGTTATTGCATTCTGATTACCATAGCAATAAGCGACAATTTATAACAAATAAAATCCAAGTATCCATGACATGATATCATAATTTATTTATGCCATTGATAGTCAAAATCAAATGATATTTTTCTGCAAGTCTTTAAGAACACATTCTTCAAATCATAGATTGTGATAAGCTAGAAACATATAGTATTCATGAATCAGTTGAGGATCAACAAAAAGAGTCGATTGCTCTGAGATTCGAACACCTAGGACTCACCAACTATATAGCCAGAGAAAAGATGAAGAGGTGAGATGGAATTTGCAATGACATGGAAGAAAACTTAGACATGACACAATAAATCTAAATTAATTTCATTTAATAGCTGATGCTCATTCATATTATTGTTTTCATTGTTGTCAAGTCGAGTGGTGGTAATTGGGTTATTGAACCCATTAGAAAACCTTGGCCAAGGTCATTTTAAGGCATGTTTTCCATCTATAATCACTTGATGTCAGTAGAGCCAGTTATTCAGACATGTCCATCTATAACTGTGTGGACATTCTAAACATTGGAATGCTTAGTTGGTTGGACTAAAAGTATCCCAAGCTTGATCCTAGGGTAGGGAGGGCCTTTCTAATCAATAGATTGTGCGGGGAAAATATGGTCCAAAGTTGGGAGGTTAAGCCTAAGTCATTGCTTGTTCTCTTACTGAACGTCGAGGCTTGGACAACTGATTAAAAACTCATCGGATACTTCTCGTATGTTCTTCTTCTTTTTCATGTTATGCATTTACTTTACTTTTATGCATGAAAGGATAGTAAATTGTTATTGTAGTTATTAAAATTGATCATTGTTGTAGTTATTTTAGTTGATCATTGTTATAGTTGTTTCAGTTAATCGTTATTATAGTTATTGCAATTGATCATTATTACAGTTCTATAGTTATTTCAGTTAATCATTATTATAGTTATTACAACTAATCATTGTTATAGTTACTTTAGTTGATCATTGTTATAGTTATTTTAGTTGATCTTTTTAATCTCAAATAATCATTGGTAGTTAAAAGCAGTCAATGTCTCGTGAAAAGGAATTCGATTTATAGTTAAGGAAACCTCTTTCTAGATTACCTTTATTTTGTTATGAAAATTTGATTTGTAATATTAGGGTCAAGGACATGGGGGCTTCTTGAATAGTGATGACTCACAAATGACATAAGGCGAGATGAAAATGATGCAACATAAACATGAGCCCCTGGTGTAGAATAATATCCCTGGTGTAAAATATTATATTCTTTACCCTACTTCCAGTAGTCTATGACATTTTTAACAATGCTTCAAGTGAATGAAGAAGGAAGAAAGAAGTTGAAGTCACATCATGGGTTTGAAAATGATTTAGGAAGGGAATATGATAATAATAGTAAACCCCAAACCTTCCTTCCAAAGAAAAATATTTCATGATAACATTAATACACACTTGGTCCCATGGTTCAAGTAATTTCTCTCTGTCAAAACATCCACGCAGCTTCCTGATTGTTGCTTACCATAGAAAAATTAATTTAGGCTAGTGAAATCAAACACCGTGCTCATTTCCTTCCATTTTTTCCCTTCCATGGAAAGACCTATAGCTTGTACGATGCCATATTTATTATCCTCAAACCAATGCCTTATGTAGTTAATCTTCTTTTAGTCCAGGAGAAAATGGGATAGACTTATCATAACTCATCATGCATTCAATAAATGGGGTGATTCATCCTTCCATACAAATATGGGAAACAATGGCATTGTCCCTTTAATTTTCATACTTGTTAGGCTCAACGAAAACCTAACCCCTCATCCCCCTGCCAGCACCATCCGTATTTATGCTGCTATTCAAAAATGGCTACCAAGGCAAGAGGATCGACTACCTAGTTATTCCCCCACCATGCCCCCATCCTCATATGCCTCCTCCCCATGCCATCCTACCATCCTCCGTCCCTATCATACTCATGTCTGACCATGATGCAGTGAAGTACCTGCCCCTAGAACAGACGCATTCAGGAAGGTGGGGAATTTATGTTGAGATATGATCATCGGCTACAAACAAGATTTGCATGCCAACATGGCGATATCAATGCCATCAATGACACACCAACTTAATAAATTAATTTAGTATTGGGCTATGCACCTGATATAACCTTGGAGTATAGCATATAGCATTAAGTGAGGAAACTTGTGGATTGGATGGGACTAATAGGTGTGTAAAGGAAAGCGGTTTTTTGAAGTTTTGCAAGGTTAGAGGTTAGGATAGCTAAGGTAGTTAGAAGTTAATATAGTGTTGTCATGGGTTAGTGCAAAGTGTAGATGGTGTAGTTTGGATTTAGGTTACTTTAGCAAATTAGTTAGAGGGTCAATGGACAATGTTAGTGGTTTGTAAGTTATTAGTAGTAGACTTTATTTTTTAATTAGTAAAAGTCAATTCTATTGTTACTAGGTAAAAGTATTGTAGACTAACTTGAATACTAAGGGTGATATTTTATTAGTTGTCATAATTAATTATTGAAGAATACTAATGGTATAGTATCCTTGTTAATGTGGTATAAATAAATAGTGTTGAAACTATTATATAAATAAAATTAATATGTATATGGAAATGTGTTAGTGTGTTACATACTTTTATGCCATATTGAATAGTTATTATTGCATATAAGATCCTGGTGGGCAATGGCTACCCAGGCAGGATGATCAACTAACTCGATACCTCCCCCCCTCTGCCATGCCTCCTCATGTCAATTTCCCATGCCATCTGCCTCCTATGTCCATGCCATCTTCCTGTCTTGCAGCCCTGCTCATCTCTGATGGTGATAGACATAACAGACATATTGAGGAAGGTGGAGAATTTAATTCATCCAAGATTTCTGGCTGCAAACAAACAAACTTTTATTTTTATTTTGAACTCTTTAAAACTCTGTACTAGTGCCCTAAGCATTTACTCAATAGTCTAATGAAGAAAATAAAACATTGAAAATTTTATACAAAAATTCTTATCTTCCAAACAACCAATTAATCTCAAATACTTCACTCATAAATATCATTATTTTACTTCACCCGTTTTCATATGCGTGAAACTTATTGCTAAAGCTGATATTATTTACCAATTTCTTCTTATTCATTTGTATAATATTTACTTGAAAGTTTCAATTCATTTTTATAAAGTTATACTCCAAAACTCGTCAAACATAATCATAAAGCTTGATCTATTCACATTATTTTTTTCTATTAGAAAACAAACTATAGAATTACAATAAAATCCACCTTCTTAGAGAAAGTTTGTATTATTTCTTAGATTGAATACTGAGATCTTAAATGCTAGTTTTAATTTACTTAAACTAAATTAATTTATTTTATATATAATTTAAATATAAAATATTAATGTATTAAAGATATCTATTTTCATCATTCGTGTAATGAATTTATAAATATTTTTAGAAATGTATATTTTATTTAATTAATTTATATATATATATATATATATAATATCAAAAATATGAGAACGGGGTCTTAAGATGGGAAAAAATAATGAAAATTTTATCTAAGCAAAATACTAATGAGAACTGCAATAAATAATTCGTTATAAAATTATATATTTTTTATTTTCTAAAAGTTATTTACATATTTAGAATTAATGTTTTGTGTTTTATTCATTCTATTTAAACACTTGCGATAATTGTGTTTCTTTTTTTAATTATTTTTCATTTTTTTATTAGTTCGATAGTTTCATAATGAATAAATTCAAACCTACAAGTGGCATTTATGTTTTGCTACTTGGGCTCAATTAGAATCTCTAAGCCCAATTTTTGAATGACTCTCAATTGTTTAATCATGTCCTACCAATTCTATGTCAAACTCTAATTGTTTAAATACATCCTTCATATTTATTTTTTTGATATTTGTGATATAAAAAATTTCCTCATATTTCTTTTAATGTTGACTTTCCCTAAAACTTTCAAATAGAGAGTAAAAATGTAACTCATAGATATACACTCTTATAACTTTGTATTGCTTGTAGACTCAAGAGCTACCTTCAATTTTTTGTGATGTGATTATTGCTTGATTTTAGATACATTCTCTATCTAACATCCAAATTTTATATATTTCTTTAGTATATAATTTGTGGTCCTCGTCCATAATTTTGGATAATGTATTTGGCCAACTATTTTACACTACTTATTGAATATTGAATGGATCTAATTTTACACTACTTATTGAATATCATAAAATATTATAATAAATAAATCGGTTCAAAGAAAGCTCCTAAGGGAAATAAACATAAAGAAAACTCTCATTCATTACACATAATATACAAGATGTGCAAAGTGTAATCGCTAAACTAAAATTTTCGACGAAACCAAAAGGCTTGCCTTATATCCTCTAGATACTCAAACTCTCACCACATATTGGAACACTAATGAGGCTTTACAAAACAACCATATAACGTGTCGATACAAATACAATCATGAATGTATTTATATAAAGTTTGATAAACTATAATGATTATCTCAAGATTAATTAATTAATTTAGAGAGAGAGAGAGAGAGAGAGAGAGAGAGAGAGAGAGAGTAATATGACTTATTAAAAGTAATTGACTAGTTATTAAAAATAAGAGGTGGAATTTCCATGTACATACTAGTGGTCTAATTTCAATGAGTGTTATTATTTTTCTTAACAAGAGTAGAATATCACCATATATTATAATAAATAAACTGGTTCAAAAAGAGCTCTAGAGGGAAAGAACCAAAAAGAAAAACTTCATTTTTTACTCATAATATTCAAGATGTGTAAAGTGTAATCCCTAAACTAAAATTGTTAAGAAACCAAAAAGGCTTCGCTTATATCTTCTAGCTATTCAAACCTTAACCACATATTGGAACACTAATGAGGCTTTATAAAATAGCCATATAAAGTGCCCGTACAAATATACTCATGAATACGTTTATATAAAGTTTTATAGACTTTAATGATTGTCTCAAAATTTATTGGCCATAATCCTCCATATAGATATCATCAATACCTACAAAATGAATGAGTCAGTTATAAAATTCATTTAAAAATAAGGTCTTAGAAAATTGAATATCATTTCATAATTTCCTTATCATCTCCACTTGTTGTGTTTTGGTTAAGATCAATAGAAAAGGGCAATCCATATTGTTGATTAGTTTGTTGATCATCTAATACAACAATGCACATTTAACACATCCATTTAGATAAAATTAAATTATAAACTAAAAACTTAAATATAATTTCAAATTTTTATTTTTTCTATCATAACAAATTCTAAATCAAAATATTATTCTCATAATCTATAACACATTATGTAACAATAAGAAAAATCAAATTTCCATTACCTCCACAAGTTTGTTGAAATGTTTCAGGATGAATAACCTTTGGCATTGATGGTTGATCTCCACAAACTACATCTTGGTTATTTTATAAAGCATTAAATGCAATTAGAAATTTGAACTAAGTAATAAATTTTAATAAAAATAGTTAATAGTAAGTAAATTACCATCTAGTACTTGTGTGTCATCTGTTATTGTTTGGTTCAAATCAATAGAGAAAGGGAATCGACGTCATGGAGATTCTCCTTGATCAACCAAACCTATATTGACACATGTTCAACATATGAAATAAAAATAACAAGTATTGAGCTATATGTTGAAAGTAATAAAGTACTTTTAAATAAATGTACTCACCTTGTTGTGATAGAATAACTCTTTCTCCTTGTATTTCTATGCTTGAACTATTGATGACTTTTTTCCCTTTTTTCCTTTTAGATTGTATAGAGGAGAATTGAAAAATTTCATGCTCATCAACTCTTTCACTTAAGTTGGTTTTTTTTTTTATGAATAGATCGACACTTACACATTTTTCTTGGACTAAACCATGGTTTCTTTCACCTCATAGGCATGTTCTCTAAGCCAAGAATTGATTCAAAATTGGAACTTGAAGTAAGAGATGCATGTATCTCATTTATAAATCTCCCAACATGTTGAATGAATTATTTTTTTTCATATTCTTCTCTAGTTGACAAATTTTGGATAAATGAATTTACATAATCAATGCAATTTTGAAGTTCGTCATGAGAAGTATCAAATGATCTCACACAATCTGTAGTAAAAATATAAAATTGTAAAGTCAAAATACTATATATTTCTTAAGAAAAAATTTGGTATTAAAACTTACCAATTCTCTCATCTTCACCAATGTTGACTCCAAGCACATCTTGATCTTTTGAAGGTATAGAATCATCTGCAATTGGAAAAAAATCACTTAAATTTTTTATCCATAAAATAATTTAATATTTACTTGTAAACACACATTCTTATTACCAATGTTATAGTTTTTATGACCAAAATTCCCTCCAACTTTTTCGTAATCCTCAACCAATGCAGTAACATCATCTGTATTTAAGACCATTTTAAGTAGGTCTTAACAATATAATAATCAATTGTATAATATAAATAATTAAAATTAACTCTCAAATGATACTTACCAACCACTTGACCTTGCTGGTTTATATTGGTTCTCTTTAGTAGATCTAAAATCTTCAGCACATGTTTGCATGTGTTACCTCTTTTTGCCCACTCACAATCACACACTTGCAAATTTGGTCCAAAATTTCTTACAAGATGCCATTTGGTTGAAATAGTTTGACTTCTAACTTTAAATGTATCAGGAAGGTCATATAGGTAGCAATATGTATCTGCTATTCTTTTTTATCTCTCTAAAGAAGTTAGGTAGTATCTTTCCCTTTTGAAGTTGGTTAGAAACCCAAATAACTGCAACTATCTCTTATTTTTATAATATGGCTCTACCCTATGAAGAAGAACATGAATGAGCCAATCCATTCTCCTTGTGCATTTTCTGGAAGAATCGGTCAAGTAGTGACTCTTAATGTGCATGTGTTATGACTCTATGGAAGCATTAGTATCTTGATTTGCATAAGAGAAACCTCTAAAGTTTTTTGCCCACATTTTTATGACAAAAATATGATAATGTCTTAGCATATATATAATAAAAGAACCAAGCAATAAAAATAAAAAATATAATGTAATGAATAATGTATATGATCTTACCAATGCATCTCTCATCATGACACCAAGTCTTTCTAAAGTAATCAATAAACTCTTTTTGTTCTTTGAATTCGGCCATAAAATTTTTTATTAGATGACTAGTGACATCTCCATCATCACTTATGGCATACATTATCTCACCTAGTCTAGTGAACATATTTGTTGCAACATCCTTATTGCTTACAAACCTATAATAAAAAATATAATATCAAGCTATGATGTTAAAAAATATATCTTTACATGTATTTTAAGTAAAAATGACTCACTTGTAGACATTCTTCAAATATGTCCTACGTACGTGCCGGATACATAAAAGTACTTGACAATTGAAGGATGATCTACAAGTTACATTATAAACATTAATAAGTACCATTCAAACACAATCAGTTATTAAACTAAAATTATATGTTTAAATAATTAAATGTATAGTTTGAAAACCTATATATCAAATATAATTGGAGAATAATCAAACCTAGTTGCTTTAATCTTGGCACTATCGTCATCGGTCATGAATGCATTGACTTGCCAATCATCTTTACATTGCTTGCCTCTTTTGTAAACTTCTACTAGCCACCCATGTATATCATCAATTTTATTTCTTGAGGATATGGCCCATGCAATAGGTATGTCAGCCTCTTGTTCATCAAATACAAGTAATGAATATAACTCATACTGCACATGAAGAAATCAATAAATTAAGATTTTAGATAAATTTTAGATGAACTAAACTAAAATATATTAATATAGTTGACATTGGTAAACTCATAGCATATTTATTTGTTGAAAAAGTGGAATCCATTGCTATAATAGAGTTATGTGAATATCTCGCCATCATCTCTCGCATCCATGGTGTTTGAATACCTATGATAAATAAAATGTTATCTCCACTATTGGGTGTTTTATAGTAGAAGAATTTTTCTTTCTCCTCTACATGCTATAAACTTACACTTTTGGCATCATTTTCATTTTTTTGTGATTGAAGGGAATGCACCCTATTCCATGCATTCATTACATATTTTCTTAGCAAAAATGTGTCCCTCTTATTCATTGACTTCGTAAGACCAGGATCCAAATAATGTTGCTCACATATTGTGGAAACCCTCACACCCATCAATAACAATGACCTAATATAAGATCATTGTATCAAGGTCTAAATCATTTTCACATAGTGAAGTTATGGAATTTTCCATGATTAAGTATATTTAGTTATCAATGTCTAGGCCATTTGAGGTCATTTGCACATAATGAAGTTATGTAGTTTTTCATGATTTTGTCATTTTCATGTAGTGAAGTTATGGAGTTTTCCCATCATTAAGTCCATGGAGATTTCCACAATTAAGTCCATTTAGTTATCAAGATCTAATCAAGTTATGTAGTTTTCTATGATTTGTCAGTCCTTTAGTTAAGTTATGGAGTTTTCCCATCGTTTTGTCAATCATTTTCACATAGTGAAGTTATGAAATTTTCCCACCATTAAGTCCATTTAGTTTTCCACTGTAGTGAAGTTATGGAGCTTTTCCTTATGGAGTTTATTTCATGATTCAATCCACTTAATTTTAGCCCATTTAGTGTTTAGCCCACTTAGTGTTCATCTCATGAAGGTAAAGAAATTGTTTTCTAGTTGAACATGAACAATTAAATCAATTGATAAAACTATCATATTATCCATCATTTATTAATCTAATTTAGGAGAAATCTTTATGGAGCTCTAGTCTTATTGACACTAGATCATAACTCATAGCATAACATCTAGGCTATATGTTCACAATGTGAAATTATAAAGTTTTTTCTATGATTAAAGCCTACTTAGTTTAAGTTATGAAGTTTCTTTTATGATTCAGTCCACTTAATTTCAAACCATTTAGTGTTAACCCCACTTATTGTTCAGCCCACTTAGTGTTCATTGCATCAAGGTCTAGGTCATTTCACTATGGTCATTTTCACATAGTGAACTTATGGAGTTTCTTCATGATTAAGTCCATTTAGCTTTCTACTATAGTGAAGTTATGGAGTTTTTTCTTATGGAGTTTCTTTTATGATTAAGCTCACTTAGCCTTCATTGGATCAAGGTCTAGGTCATTTTCATGTTGTGAGGTTATGAAGTTTTTCCACAATTAAGTCCATTTAGTATCTCATAATCAAAAGTATCTTGTGAAAGATATTGACCCTATTAGGAATCTATTACAACTATATAGTTTATCTATTATTGTTAGGGAACTAGGCCTTATTAGAAGCCTCAACCATATTAGGAGTTGTTATTATAATATAAAAGGTACAAGATGAGCCCACTTCTCAAGCATGCATATACAACTGTGCAATGCTTATCTATTGGGATAGATACAAAACCTTTCACTATGGTGATATCTTCTATATTTGACTAGTTTTTGTAGTTCTTCTTTAAAATTGTACACACAACTACTCTTCTTTGCTCTTGCATCAAATTCACATCTTTACAAAAAAATGGTTACCCTAGAGTCCAAATGATGAATGATGAGTTTTCCTTTTTTAACCAACTAAGATCAATTTCATATTTATAAATAATAATTAGGCACATAGAACAACAATTAGGGATTTCAAGCAAAGGTTTACAAGAAATTGGAAGGGGACAAAGCAACCTTGTGCATGAACAAAAATAGTGTCATAGTATGAATCTAATCCCTAGAACCACTATTGTGTATGTTCTCAAAATATTTTTCAATCACGCACATAGTCCTAGAAAAGAAAATTTGGTAGCACTAAGGTTCTTCGTAATGGTCAACTTTGCAGCTTTTGCAATCTAGAGTGGGTGAAATCCAATCTTGGCATAACAGGGTTTTTACATATTCTGAGAATTTAATCAATCAAAGATACTAAGGAGATCTGACAACCCAACAAAATATTACACCTATGGGGATTTCCCCCACAAGGAGATTTATACAGCAGTTGCTACTACCATGTTAAAAATGGCTATTACTGCTTGAGGTATCATCCACGTGGTTGACCCAATAAAGGGAATGTCCACTATGGTTTAACCCTCTCTAATCAAAGAAGACTCACAAAGTTGTACCACATGAGGACTTGGTTTGAATTTAAGGGTTCCAAGTTTTAGATGTGCCCAAAAGGGAATAGAGTATACTCCTCTAACCTCTTCACCTTACCCAAACATAGCAAAGAAGATTCTTTGACACACTAATTTAAAATCACCTAACCAAATTTTTGGAAAATCCAACAACAAACACCACCAATCTCAAAAGAGAAAGTACTAGTGGATGTTGAGGAAAAACCCAAGTGGAATAGTGAGACAATAACAAATATCCTTCTCTACCTACAAGGGGATCCGTCGTCAAGAGGAGCTTTGCATGTAAAGCAAGTGAATGAAGCTCAGTCTCTCAAGATCTCTCAAATAGTGTTCATATGGCCTAATTACTATGTGAAACATATATGCATGAAAGCAAATCTAGATCCAATTTTAGAGCACCAAAAGAAGTGTGAATCTATGAAAGCATGTAAAAGCACTCAAGCCAAACACATGAGATGTTTATTTTAGTTCCAAATCCAAGTGTTATAGAGATCCAACAAAATACCTAGTAATCCTTGCAACACATTTTTCTTTGTTGTACCTTTCATTTATGCTTGAATGCTCGCTCATAGTGAAAAAAGAAACAAACAAATACAAGATATTCAATAATATACCAAAGCCAAGAGGTATTCCTAGACTAGAGAGAAAATGAAAATTAAATGAAAATGTGTGACCCACATAAGAGAATGTGCAATTAACATTTAATTAAGAGATGTGGAGTGTAAAACTCCATAAAAATTATAAGATGAGGGGTGTTTTTATTTAATTTAAATGTAAAATAATCATTTTTCTTATAAAATAAAGTGTGTGATATTTATTTAATTATTTATTTTTATCATAATTATTGTTTCACATTATATTAAGTGAGGAGGGGTTTTATTTAATCAAAAGGGAGCAAAATTAAGATGATCTAACCATTTATTTAAAATTAATTAAATACATTAACTCCAATTTAATCAAGGAAATTGATGTAAAATAATAATGATTAATTAAATAATTCAAATAACTTAATTTCATGAAAGGAAATGGTGATGTAAATATTGATTCAAGCTTGAAATAAATTATGAAACAAGGGCACATAGTCAAGATGACCATTTTAGGGTGCATACACTAGGATGTTAATTCTTAGTTGTTTGCTAGTTGCTAATTTATAGTGTTTTATCCTTGTAATAGGTTCTTTAGTGGAGTTCTAGATCCCTCTCAAAATCTATTTGTAAAGGGATTGAGGTCCCCTTAAACCTATTTTCCTGTAATAAAAAATATGGAAAACCATCTTCATAAGCATTTAACAACTACGAGATGAGATCTTTCTCATCTATATAAAGGATAAGAACAAAAGAGTATATTATTTAATACTAACTTGTCAATAATGATTAAGCCCCAAAAATGCCCTTTATAGAATTTAAGATATAAACTCAACATTTACTAGACCTACTATATCCTTGTAAATTTGTATTATTTTATCTTAGAGTGTCTCAGTCAATTTTAGGTGTTTAACACTTTAAAGCGTAGAGAATATATTATTTTTTCTTCGTGCACTACTTATCCTATCCTTTCTATTTTTCTTCTTTTGTTGCTATGGATTTTCCATATCAAGTACCTAACACTTCTTTGTGGATGACCCCCATCAAAAAAAAAAAAAAGGTCTAGGAGTGTAGAGTATTTAAAATTGTTCTTGTTTCAATGAGAGATCATTAGATAATTATGCTAACTTTATTCTTGATTATTGGAACATTTGTGTAAGTATTGGATCAATTGTAGCACTTATTTTGGCTTCGAAGTAAGTGGATAATAGAATGATATAAAATATAATTCAAATGGCATTATGACCACTTTTAACACTTGCATGCATGAACGATTCCACAAAATTTACCTCAAAGCTAAATCAATAGTTATGAGTAATTAAGTTGTATAAAAAGTTGTCAAATCAAAAGTTGTGCATTCAAAAACATGTAGGAGGTTAGGTACATTTTTTGTGCATTCATATATATATATATAAGCAACTCAGAAAAGAATTATGTTTAGAATGTCATGTACCTATAAGTATGGCAAAGAAAATCATTACAAATTTCAAATTTTGAAACATATCATTCTAATTTACATTAAAGTTTTTAAATCAGAGATCAAGCCAAAATCTCATGATAGATAAGTTCAGAGATCACTTATCAGCAACTTGAGTTATATATGAGACTAAGAATATGGTCAAAATCTATTGTATTATTAAGTAGCTTAGGATTCAAAATTACTATAATAGCTCTTGGTACTCTTCCCCTAGTTTAATTACAAATTGTTCTTTACATTTTTTATTATTAGCTGAAAGACTTTGTACTGTGGACTTGCATTTGTACTTTCATGTAGAAAAACTTGTCTCATATTATCAAATCACCCAAAATAAAAATAAAACACAACACAAAAATAGTTTTTGTTTTATTCTCATTTCATATTTGTTCTAAACAAAAAAACACTCACAATTTGTATTTTTTTAAAATATATATAATTAAATATTATCAACAAGATAAAGAATGAAAAATAATTCAATTTATTATTATCAAGTGCTTTAATAAATATATTTTTTAATATTATTATACTTAACCAGGATATTATATTTTTAATCTTTCAAACAGTAAAAAAAAATTAAAGATGAAAATTTAACTTTATTATATTCTATTAGTTCTTATTAAATTATAAATAATAATCAAATATATTAGACTTTTTTTTTATATATTAATTATTCTATAATAAAAATATATAAAATTATATTAAAATTTATATTTTTAATCTTACTAAATTATATAGATTTAAATTAAATTATACAATTAGTTATACAATATAAAATAAATTAAAACTTTCAAGTGCTAATTTAAATTGTTATTTATAATAATAATGAATAAATAAATATTGTATATAAAATTTAATTTTAATTTTATAAAAATAGCAGTTTTTTAAACATTGATATTTTTTTTTAATCTCAATGAATCTAAACTAGCAATCGCACCTTAAGGTGCAATGGGTATGCCGAATAGATATATAAGGTCAATTAGAATAAATAAAATTAGATTTATTTTTCACATATTTATAGAGTTAATAAGGTGAGTAGGCTAACTATTTGGAAAATGATATTTGTACAAAATATGTCTAAATAGAGAAATGATAGCGATTAAAATAACTATGTATCTTAACTTAAACTTAAAAATTAACTCTATAATCTATAAAATCCACTTGATTTTATAATAATAAAAATATTGAAGAATATATGGTAAATCAAATATGAAAAAGAGAAAAAAGAAGAAAAAGTATATGCTAATAAAAATATACCTCAAAATTTAAAGGCTTTTGAATCTTTAGATGTCTATCAAATCAATTTTCATTATCAACATACCTAATGTTATAACTTTGATATAATTTACTTTTTAAATTTAATGGTTATTGTTAAACTTAGATTTCAATCAAATTATCATTATAATTAAAATTATAAATATTTGTAAGCTTAAATAAATAAACCATTTTTAAATTTAATTATGTTATAAATGTTATTGATCTTTATGTACAATTTTTCTTATATATTTATACTATAGATATAATATAAATTAAAATAATATAATAATATAATTATGATTTAAGTCAAAATAACATAATAATATAAATTTGCATCAATGTAAAATAAGAACTACAAAAAAACTAGATTTATTTATATCAGTCTATATTATATATAAATTCTAGTTTAATTTTTTTAATATAAAAATAACATAATTTTAATCTATAAATATTTAAAAAATTAAAAATAGCAAACTTTTCATCTATATATAAAATTTTAACAAAAAATAATTTCTATTTTGTAAATAATACATGTTAAATCTTAGAATTTATAAACCTAATTAAAAATATCTAAATTGAATATATATTATAATGATAATAAGAAATATTCAATTCTAATTATAAACTTAATATTAAATCTAATCACCTTAACCCTTACTCTAAACTAAATTGAGACAAAAATATTCCCAAATCAAATTGTAAACTATATAAATGTACTAATTTATCTATCAAATCCTAACATCTTTACCACTATTGGCAGCAAAAAGAGTCTAACATCTTTACCATTATTGGCAGCCAAAAGAGTCCCCATTAAAAAATTAAAATTACCAATTTAATTTTTATGGGTTGTCAATGACAAATATTTTCTAAGGAATTTAAATGTTCTGGGAAGATAATGGAAGCCGGCTTTTTAATCATCTGAAGTCTATTACGGAAGGAGATAAACATATGGCTTTTTTCAATATCAATTGATATTTCAACAATTTTTATTACATTGTGCCTATTATTATTTTATTTTATTAGAAATATAATAAATGTATAATAAAAAGCGGATGGACCGATTTGATTCAATCATATTGCATCCAGTGTAAGGAATTTTGGGTCATAGATTGATTTTTGAAGTTGAACAACTTCACTATAGGCACGCCTTTGGCGTACATATCTAAAGATCTTTGCATTATATATTATAATGAATAATAATAAAAATCAAAGCAAAACATGGTGCGCACATACCTTTTTCCTGGTGAAGAGTGGGGAGCCAGATGATTGGAAGTAACAATAGTAAGATTTCAGGGTAGATTTCAGCAGGTGGCTACCTTTTACCAGTGCAACAGCACTAAGATTTCTGCATGGTTGAGAAGCTTCAGCACAAGTAGTAATGCAGAACACAATATGCTCCAAAATAGTAGCATTTTCTCTCAAACTAGTAGCATTTCCACTCACGACCCTTCCAGATGTCCTTATTGTCTACATTGCAGCAAATTTTGAAGCTCCCTAGCTGCTGATGAAAAGCATTGTGGAACAATCAAAGGAATCCCAACAGGGATCCATAGAAAGAAAAAGAAAAAGAACATAGAAATGAGTACGCTTCCCGCTTCTTTTTTTTAAGGAAGTTGGTGTGTCATTGATGGCATTGATATCGCCATGTTGGCATGCAAATCTTGTTTACGGCCGATGATCCCATCTCGGCATAAATTTCCCACCTTCCTGAATGTGTCTGTTCTAGGGGCAAGTACTTCACTGTGTCACCGTCAGAGGCGAGTATGACAAGGACACAGGGTGGCAGGATGGCATGCAGAGGAGGCATATGGCTATGAGGATGGGGGCATGGCGGGGGCATACCCGAGGCAGTCGATCCTCTTGCCTAGGTAGCTAATGCCCTACTATTTTCTAGAGCTAAAGAACTTCTAGGAACAGAGACAACTATGCAAGGCTGGGAAGAAATATTGCACAATTGAAGAGACTTAAAATTTAGCTCAACAAGAAAGAAAGACACAAGAAACCTAATTAAGAGATGATAAATGGTGCAATTATTACATTTAGTGTCTCCATCCAAGGGCAACTCAGTGAGGGCAGAAATCCTATACAAAAAGTTTTTCCAATAAGGAATACGACTAAAAATAAGTACAGGTTGGGTGCACAAACTAAAAAGATCTTAAAAACAACCTTTTAAATTGATATCACAATTCCCAAAAGCTTGCCTTTCCATTTACTCAAACCAAAAAATTTCCACTACAACTCCTCATAAATAGGCATGAGGTGACATGTACTCCTCAAGTACAGATCACATGGTGGTACTGCAAGAATTTGATCGCAACGAATGAACTGATATTAATTCAAATCTAAATATCTTCCATTTCTGCAGTGTGAGATCTAGAAACCTAGGATCCAACAAAAAAAATTCTAGCAACTTCTATTAGAAACTAGGGTGGTTTTCTTCTTCTCAAAGAGGGATTTTGTGACATCAAATTGCACCCCCTCCAAACCACTAGTAGCTATGGAGTGAGCTACATCATTTCCTTCTCTGAAGTTATGTTGTAAAGGAAATTCATTGAACCTTCTAAAACAGTCTTACGTCTCTTAATATTCCCTCCTTTCCATCCTTCCCACATAGTTCCTCTAGTGGCTTCTATGATTAATTTAGAACCCCCTTTAATTTCCAAAATAGTTTTTTGCCAATTAATAGAGCAATCTTTGAACCCCTATCAGGGCGATCCCTTCAGCCTGATTACAAGTAAGATGTCCCAATTTTCTAGCAAAAGCAGCAATCAAATCTCCCTTATGATCCTTGATCATACCACCTCCAGAAGAAATGTCCATTCTAGCCACACCATCAAAGTTCAACTTTGTTTGTGTTGGAATATTAAATGCAAGGTGGTCGTTTGCCCCTGGAGCCAAACACCCACCTACCAGCCCTGACGACCTGGACAATAGTCATAAACATGAATGCAGTAGGTGAGTTTTCAAATTTAGAAATGAGGGGGAAAACATTTTGCAAGTATAACAAAAGGAATGTTCTGTTCATTCGATCTATAGAGAGAGTGAAGGTGAGGCACATCAGAGAAATTGCAAAGAAAGTGATCAGTAGATCTAGTTTTTTGCAGGGATAGAGGAAGTTTATTTCATGATTGTAGTTGCACGTGCTTCTTTGTGTCATCCTATAAGTTCATAGTTTATTGTTTCATTCTTCCTATTGAAGCATTTATTTCTCCAGGCATTATTGTATGTAGCCATTAGAGCTGTAAGTTTGAAGTTTTCCAGTTTGAAGTTTTAGGGTTACTTTAGGGTTTTCTGGTTGAAGTCGAATGCTCCCAGATTTTGTAATGATTTAATCTAAGTTGAATAGAAATAAAGCATGCATACCATTGTTCTTTTTCTTCTATTCCTTGCATTTGAAAAGTTTATTTGAAAGCTTCAAGTTCTGGCTCTCTAGTTTTAATGTGGAAAAGGAGTACACGTTATAGTTCTATCACTCAATATTGTCTTTGGTAGAAGTCATCTGCAGTTCAAGCCGAGTTCACTCGGTAATGTCTTCTACTAAGCTCCTCCCTGTAGTGGCTACCGACCTCGCTCGGTGCCTTCTTCTACTAAGCTCCACCCTCCTATGGCTACCGAGTTCACTCGGCATCAACACTACCAAGCTCACTCGGCATCCTCTGGCTACCAAGGTATTTGTTCTTCATTTATCAAGCTTACTCGATAAACTCTCCTACCACTCAATTTCTTAGTGTTTATCAAGCAAAATTATCACTCGGCAATTGTGAGTGCCAAGAAAATTTTCAGGTTTAGCGTAGTGAATGATTTTGATTTATATTTGTCACATTATATCAAAGCTTTGAGGCCCCACATCCACAATGAGTTAGGGCATTTATTTTCTTGGGATATTTAACATGACAGGAGATGCAGGAAAGATATGGCAGCAACCACCACCCTTCAATGGACAAAATTATGATACATGAGCAAAGAAAATGAAAACTATTATGGTTGCAAATGATTTGTGGGAGTTTTTAGTTAATGGGTTCAATGATGTGACAGACCTAGCTCAGTATGCTACCCTCACAAATGCACAAAAGACTCATTTGAAAGAGTCAAGGAGGAAGGATGCTAAGGCATTAAGTTTGATTGAAGAAGCAATGAAAAAGACAATATTCCCAAAGATTGCAGCAGCAAATTATGAAAATGAAGCATTGGATATCCTTGAGATGAATTTCAAGGGGACTAATAAAGTTAGCACAGTAAAGCTACAGAATATAAGGAGGGAGTTTGAGAACCTTCAGATGAAGGAAAATGAATCAGTTACAGACTTCAGTTCAAGGACCTCCAATGTGATTAACCAACTGAAGTCAAATGGAGAAGACTATCAAGAGCAGAGGACATTGGAGAAGATATTGAGGAGTTTACCTCATAAATATGACAATTTGGTCATGACCATAGAAGAGGCAAAAGAACTCGATGTTTTGACAGTGAATGAGTTGATGGGTACTCTTCAAACCCATAAGCATAGGATCAACAGATCTACATCTTCTTCTTCCCAAGAGAAAGCATTCAAGGCTCAGTGAAATCCAAGAGGAAGGGGGAAATAAATAAATGGCTCAGGTAGAAACTCTAGAGGCAAAGGCCGAGGTAATGGAGGACAAAGAAATGCTACATCAGAAATCTCAGGAAGAGCAGATGGAGCAAGTAGCTCACAAAATACTTCAAGAGGAGGTAAGAAAAATTACAACTCAAATAAGAGTAATGTAGAATGCTACTACTATCATAAATTTGGGCATTATACAAGTGAATACTGGAAGAAGCAAAATGATCAGTCAGGACAAGCAAATGTGGCTGATGTGAACATGGAAAGTGAAAATAATGCCACTACCTTCATCACCTATAATGTTGGTGAAGAAGGAAGCCCTAAAGTTTGGTACCTCGACAATGGATGTAGCAATCACATGAGTGGTAATGAAACCTTATTTTCATTCATTGATAAGAGTTTCAAATTTGAGATTAAAATGGGTAACAATGGAACCCTACCAGTTGTGGGCAAATGATCTATTATGATCTGCACAAAGAAAGGTGAGAAGAAGGAAATACAAAATGTATATTTTGCCCCTAGTATGAAGCACAATTTGATGAGCATTGGTTAGCTCATTCAAAATGGATACAAAGTGCTAATGGAGAATGACACATGTGTCATTAATGAAAAGGATGGGAGCAAGAAGTTACTTGCAGTAGTTCAAATGACAAAGAACAAAATATTTCCCTTGAGGATAGAGACATGTTTCTCATCTCAAGTTGGTGCTACACCTCTCACACAATCAGCTCTAAGGAGTGTGATTGAAGACTCCTCATGGCTATGGAACCTCAAGTATGGTCATCTTAGCTATGTTGGTTTAAATTTGTTGTCAAATAAAAGAATGGTAGAAGGTTTGCCATGCATAGGAAATTCATGTGACAAGTGTGAGGCTTGTATTTTGGGTAAGCAACATAGGCTTCCCTTTAATTATGAAAATTCTAGGAAGGCTAGATATCCATTAGAGTTAGTTCATACTGACTTAGTTAGTCCTATGCAAGTTCCTTCCATTGGGGGGAGTACTTATTTCATGACATTTATTGATTATTTTAGTCATAGGACATGGGGGTATTTCTTAAAGAATAAATCTGAAGCATTTGAAAAATTTATAGAATTTAAAGCCCAGGCTGAAAGAGAATGTGGACACTATATCAAAGTCCTAAGATTAGATATAGGAGGGGAGTATACCACCAATTCTTTTTAAAAAATTTGCAAGAAACATGGTATAAAGGAAGAGCTCACAGCTAGCTATACACCACAGTAGAATGGAGTAGCTGAAAGAAACAACAAGACCATTATTGAAATGGCAAGGAGCATGATGAAAGAGAAAGGTCTCCCAACTAAATTTTTGGGAGAGGTTGTGGCAATAGTAGTTTACCTAATAAATAAGTGTCCTACAAAGGCAGTCCGTGATAGAATTGCAATGGAAACATGGTGATGAGGAAGATGGATAGTTGAACACCTAAGGGTGTTTGGATGTGTTGCATATGCACATGTGCCTAAAGAGCAAAGGAAGAAATTGGATGACAAAAGTTTGAAGTGCATCTTCATAGTGTACAACTCAGAATCAAAGGCATATAGATTGTATGACCCATTGAACTTCAAGATGACTCTTTCAAGAGATGTGAAATTTTTTTTAAATCAGTCTTGGTATGGTCCAACTAATGAGTCACTGAGCATTTTAAGTAAAGTGTCAATTATGAGTGAAGAGAATGTTGATGAATAGCAAGAAGAAGGAGTAGATAGAAGAAAAGGCAACCAGCCTCAGTCATTGTCAAGCTCCTTTAGGCATGACTGAGTGTCAGTGCCAAGTAACAGTGTAGACAGTGTAGACTAAGCTAGTTGGCAAAGCAGCAGCAGTGAAGATTCTGATCCCAGACTCTCCTCTTTGTTACCAAGAAAGACCAAGAGTGTTAGGGAGATATACCGAGATGAAAGGAATGAAGATTATGATGAGAGTGTTAATTTTTCATTATTTTTTCATAATGATCCAATATATTTTGAAGAAGCTATTAAGGAGAAGAAATGGTGTAAGGCAATGGATGAGGAGATAGATACTATAAAAAGGAATGAGATATGGGAGCTAATTGAATTGCCTCCCAAGAAGAAAATTATTGGAGTGAAATGGGTGTACAAGACCAAATGCAATGTTGAAGGAAAAATTGATAGGCATAAGGCAAGGCTGGTAGTCAAGGGCTACAAATAGTGGTAGGGCAGAGATTATGATGAGACATATGCCCCAGTTGCAAGGATGGAAATTGTGCGTGTTGTCATAGAAATTGCAGCTTAGCACAAATGGAAGGCATACCAAATGGATGTGAAGTCCACCTTCCTAAATGGTGTATTGAAGGAAGAAGTATATGTGGGGTAGCTACTTGGTTATGAAGTTGCAGGTGAAGAGAAAAAAGTATATAGATTGAAGAGAGCTCTTTATGGGCTCAAGCAAGCTCCAAGAGCATGGTACAGTAGGATTGACTCATATTTGATGAGCAATGTCTTTAGCAAAAGCAATGGTGAGCCTACTCTCTACATCAAGGCAGTGAAGAGAAATGTGTTGATTGTTGTCTTGTATGTGGATGATTTGATTTTTACTGGTAATGACAAGACTCTAATTGGTGATTGTAAAGAGGCCATGAAAAATGAATTTGAAATGACAAACCTAGGTCTTTTGAAATACTTTCTAGGCATAGGAGTAAAACAAATTCATGATGGCATCTTCATCTCTCAAGAAAAGTATGCAGGGCAGATCATGGAGAGATTTAAAATGCAGAACAGTAAGGTAGCCCCCACACCAATAGCAGTAGGTCTGAAGTTGAGCAATGAAGACAACTGCAAAAGAGTGGATCCAACACTATACAAGAGTATGGTTGGAAGTTTAATGTACTTAACTGCAACTTAGCCAGACCTAATGCATGTAGTAGGTCTGATTTTCAGATTTATAGAAACACCAAAGGATTCCCATTGGCAAGCAGGAAAGGGGATCCTAAGGTATGTGAAAGGTAGCAAGAGATTTAGAATTTTGTATACTACATAAATGAATTCAAGTTGGTGGGTTATACTGATAGTGATTGGGCTAGAAGTATAGATGATAGGAAGAGCACTTTCAAATATGTATTTCATATGGGACTGGGTGCAGTTTCATGGGCATCCAAGAAGCAACCTATTGTTTCTCAATCTATAACAGAGGTTGAATACATAGCAGCAAATGCAACAGTATGTCAAGCAATTTGGTTAAGGAGGATCTTGACATATTTCAATGAAAGGCAAGAGGATGGAACCACAATTTATTGTGACAACATCTCATCTATTGCATCGTCCAAGAATCTAGTCTTCCATGGGAGAAGTAAACATATTGAGATCAGATATCACTTCATCAGAGAGTTGGTGGAGAATGAGGATATCAAGATGAAATTTTGCAAGTCTGAGCAGCAACTAGCAAACATATTTACTAAGCTATTAGGCATTGGGACTTTTGTACACCTAAGAGAGTGTCTTGGTGTAGTTGATTTGGATCAGTAGTGATCCTTGTTTGTTTGACTCAGGACAAAGGAGGAGTGTTGGAATATTAAATGCAAGAAGGCCGTTTGCCCCTGGAGCCAAATGCCCACCTACCATCCCTAACGACCTACACAACAGTCATAAACATGAATGTTGTAGGTGATTTTTCAAATTCAAAAATGAGGGAGAAAATATTTTGCAAGTATAACAAAAAGAATGTTCTATTCATTTGATTTGTAGACAGATTGAAGGTGAAGCACATCAGAGAGAAGTTGAGGAGAAAGTGATCAGCTGATCCAGTTTGTTGCAGGGATAGAGGAAGTTTATTTCATGACTGTAGTTGCATGTGCTTCTTTGCGTCATCGTGTAAGTCCATAGTTTATTGTTTCATTTGTCCTGTTGAAGCAGTGATTGCTCCAGGCATTATTGTATGTAGCCATTAGAGCTATAAGTTTGAAGTTTAAAGTTTGAAGTTTTCCAGTTTGAAGTTTTACGATTACTTTAGGGTTTTCTAGTTGAAGTTGAATGCTTCTAGATTTTGTATTGATTTAATCTAAGTTGAATAGAAAGCAAGTAGGCATACCATTTTTATTCTTCTTCTATTCCTTGCATTTGAAAAAAGTTTATTTGAAAGCTTCAAGTTCTGGCTCTCTGGTTTTAATGTGAAAAAGGAGTACATGTTATAGTTCTATCACTTGGTATTATCTTTGGTAGAAGTCATCTGCAGTTCAAGCCGAGTTCACTCGGTAACATCTTCTATAGAGCTCCTCTCTGCAGTGGCTACTGACCTCACTCGGTGCCTTCTTCTACCGAGCTCCACCCTCCTGTGGCTACCAAGTTCACTCGGCATCCACCCTACCGAGCTCACCCGGCATCCTTTGGCTACCGAGTTGTTTGTTCTTCATTTACTGAGCTTACTCGGTAAACTCTCCCGCCACTCGGTTTCTTAGTGTTTGCCGAGCAAAATTGTCACTCGGCAATTGTGAGTGCCAAGCAAATTTTTAAATTTAGGGTAGTGAATGATTATGATTTATATTTCTCATAGTTTGTTTGTTTGAAGCTATGTTGTGTGACACATAAACCCTCTGGTGCAATCTGATGCTACTAAAGAAGACGTCGATGTTGAAAGATTGCTGATTTAACTTTTTCCTGTCACCTCTGACCTCTCAGTTACTGTCCTATACTGCAGTTTAACTTTTAAGTAATAATAATTGTGCTTTTTTCTTTTGTTTATAGAATTCTAAGTTACAAATAGGATAATTTATTTTAGCGTGTAATATTAATAATGTGAAGAACAAACTTTGTCTGCTACTGCTTTGGAATGGCCCCATTTAAGTGGCAGTTTGGGTAAATTATGAATGCTTTTAACTGAACAATGAGAGTTAACAATTATTTTCTCACAGAACTGGTCAGAAATGTTTTTTGTAGTGCAGAAATTTTGTTGTGAGGATTGATAGGTTGGATTCATATTTGGCTTCCTGTCATTTTATGTTTAAATCACAGAAATCTGTAGGACTAGCAAAGTCAGTTTTATTGTTTGATTGATGATGTAGATATTCATCCAACTGCATTTTTTCTCTTTTGGCTTTCTGGTTTCACTTAGCTTTATGAACTTTCTGTGCAGCGCTCCTTTTGGTTCCGACAAGAGAGTTGGCACTTAAAAAATCGCAAGTATGCAAAGAGCTTGCCAAGCATTTGAAAATTCAAATAATGGTTACCACAGTGGGAACTAGTTTAAAGGATGATATCATGCGGTTGTACCAGTCAGTACATCTACTAGTTGGAACACCAGGCAGGGTTTTGGATCTTGTGAGAAAGGGTGTTTGTGACTTGAAAGATTGTACAATGCTTGTCGTGGATGAGGTAATTGGATTTCTTGTCCGAATTCCAATTAATTTTTTGGCTACGCATTGATTCGTTTGAATCAGTTACAACAATTGATTAGGTCAACAAACCCTTGATTATTATCATATGGGCAATGTTGATTGTCAGCATAGGTTTTTGATTGACATCTTTTTGTCTAAAGATGATAGTTTAAAAGAATGTGAAGCGTCATGATACATTTTGAACTTAGTTTTTGTTGTGCCGTATGCTTGTTTGAGTTTCTAGATTATGAATTTTGTTCTATGTCCTTTTGGTTTATCGTAAAATATTTATTGTCCAAGTCCTATCTGTTGTAAGAGAAGTTACTACAGTAATAATTTTGACTCTGTACCTTTATGCCATAAATATGGAATATTGCTTTTTTGGGAAATCTCGATGCATGAGAAACTATTATTTACTGTTTATCTTCTTGTTTTTGAATGTTTAGCATCTGTGCTCTCTGTTTATATTGCAATTTATTACAACGCAATGTCTTGGTGGTTGGTAAATGTTGTTTCAGACCAGATACTGATGGTAGTTTTCATTTATCAGGCGGATAAACTTCTTTCTCAAGAGTTTCAACCATTGCTAGAGCATGTAATTTCATTTCTTCCAGAAAATCGTCAAATATTTTTATATTCAGCCACGTTTCCTGTGACTGTTAAATCGTGCAAAGATAAGTTTCTACGGAAGCCTTATGTGATGAATCTTATGGATGAGCTAACATTGAAAGGTATTACTCAGTACTATGCTTTTGTTGAGGAGAGGCAGAAGGTTCATTGTCTGAACACACTTTTCCCAAAGGTTGGTTTATGCTTCAGTTTATATTGGTCCCATGTTGTCCCTATTAGTCTTATTTTATGGAGGAAAATACTTAAAGAACTTGTTCACATTCACAATCTGAAAAATACTCAGTTATGCTTATGTTAACGAGTAATATATCCAATTAGGAGTATTTTTTATTTTATATTGATAGGTCAGATAACAATGTAATTCATTTTGTTGTGCTGAAGTGTGGTATTTTAAAAGCTAGTATAATATAAGTCAAACTGTCAAAGTCCTCCAACAGTTGCCATTCCGTTCTTTAAAAAATTCCACCCTCCAACAGTTGCCATTCCGTTTTATAAAAAATTCCACCAATCTTGAAATGAATCTTTTTAATCATCACCTAGTTCTTATTGTTGTTGATAAACAATGTAATTCATTTTATTGTGCTGTAATTGTGGTATTTTAAAAGCTAGTATAATATAAGTCAAACTGTCAAAGTCCTCCAACAGTTGCCATTCCGTTTTATAAAAAATTCCACCAATCTTGTCAACCTGGTACCACAAAAGCAATGAAATAAATCTTTTTAATCATCACTTAGTTCTTATTGTTGTTGATAATGCTATATTCTTATGGTGGTTGCAGCTTCAAATTAATCAATCAATAATCTTCTGTAATTCTGTCAACCGAGTTGAACTTTTGGCCAAAAAGATTACAGAGCTTGGGTATTCATGCTTTTACATACATGCCAAGATGCTCCAATCTCACCGGAACAGAGTCTTTCATGACTTCCGTAATGGAGCTTGTAGAAATCTTGTCTGTTCAGGTGCAGAAATACCTTATACCTGTATAATTTTGTCATTGAATTTACACACCTATAATTTATTTGACTAATTTTATGTCTAGGTTTTTTATATTTTCAAAACACTTTTTGACAGATCTTTTTACAAGGGGCATTGATATCCAAGCAGTTAATGTTGTGATCAATTTTGACTTTCCAAAGAATTCAAAAACCTATCTACACAGAGTATGTCGTTTTTCATATAATACCAGGGACTCATTTTAGGGTCTTCCAGAAATAAACAAACAATAAGCAATGATTGAGGCATTGGGTTATTATTCCATCTAACTTTTATACTAGGGTTCTTCATTAAACTGAACTAAAATATACATGTTGCCAAATATTTTCTAGGTTGGACGTTTTGGGAGATTTGGTCATTTGGGGCTTGCCGTAAATCTGTTGGAATATTTAATGCAGCAGTTGACGTTTGCCCTTAGAGTCAAACGCTCACCTACCACCTCTGCCGTCTAGAACAGACAGAAATATAAATACGGTGGGTGAGATTTCTGAAATTAGAAAAGAGGGGGTAAATGAAATGTGACAAAATGAATGTTTATTCATTCATTCAATGAGTTTTTCAACAGATTAGTAGTTGCAGAGCAGAAGAAGGAAGAAGAAAAGAAGTTTGTGCCTACAGTTGCACGTGTTTCCCCTATTCTCTTTGTAAGTTTGTTATTGTTAGATTTGTACTGTCGAAGCAGTGATTGCTCTAGGCACCATTGTATGCAGCCATTAGAATTGGAGGTTTAAAATTTTTGAAGCATTATCAGTTTAGGGTTATTTTAGGATTTTTCTGGTTGAAGCCAAATGCTCTCATATTTTGTAATGGTTTAATCTCAATTGAATAGAAAAGCAAGCATGCATACTTGAATCTATTGTTCTTCTTCTTCTATCCATTGTTTTTGAGAAACTTGTTGGAAAGGTTAAAGCTTGGCTCTCTGGTTTTAATGGTGAAAGCATTCACGTTAAAAATTTTCTACGTTATAATTTTTCAAGTTGAACAAAACACTCGGCATCCTCTTTCTCAGTTGGAGCCAAGCTCACTCGGCATCCATTGGTGCCGAGCATTTTTTGTGTGCTTAGCTCTTCTTGTACCGAGCCAACTCGGCACCTGTTGCCTGTCACTCGGCACCATCAAATGCCGAGCAATCTGTGACTCGGCACCTTCAAGTGCCGAGCAGTTTTTAAGTGCCGAGTAAAGATTTTAAATTTAGAGTTGTGAGTTTAAAATTAATTTCTATTTCTCACAAAATCTTATAACATATGAGGATCGTTTTAATTTGTAAGCATTATTGTTATCGTTGATGTAAACTATCATTAGCAGTGTTTTATTGTCTTCCTTTTTGGCAGTGCACATTCTCACAACTCTCTATTGTATTGCAGATATAAAATTGAGCAAGAACTTCGCACCGAAATCCAGCAAATACCACCACAAATAGATCAGGATGTTTACTGCAGATGACCATCTGTAAGGAGTATTCGCAATAGCCAAATACTCTAAATGAGAAGTTAGCACCTTTTCCATATGATTCCCGCTTCAACATCCTATTCTTCTAATTTTCTGCTATTCCCAAGTACATTGTGCTGCAATGAGAAATGTACTTGTAACTTATCCATTGTGCATTAGAAGTCCTTATAAAACTCCATTCTGCAAATTGCATAAGTTGTGGCCCTTGTGGCATTGTTATGCATGAAATGCTACATAAGGGGGACAGAATTGTGTCATTCTCCTTTTGTAATTCTTCAGCAATAACTTTCTTGGCATTGTCTGTTGTCTCTGTCTTGCTAATATCCTTGGGAGACACTTTGCAAGTGCAATGATTTCTCTGGCTTCTTTAAGTTTGGTTACTAGATTCTTTGCACTTGGCGAAGTAGTTTTGGGATAGGAGCAATCACCTAACCGTCTTGAAGGATATATGTCCTCTGAAGTTTGATGAAAGGCACATGGCCCACTACCAATTATTAACGCCACAACTCTTTTAAGAGAATTTACTTAGCATGAAAAAAATCTTATATGTGCAGTAGTCTCTACTTTCTAAATTTCAGTTTCCCTGAGACTTCAATTTGTGCTAAGTAAATAAAATATAACCAACTTTCTGCACGTTCTGTTGGTTGTTGCCACCAGTGCATTTCTCTTACTATACGTTGTTGCTTGATCTTCAATATGTGAATTCTAACTATAATAATAATGCTGTTTAAAAGATAGCTAATGGAAAATGGAAAATACTTTTTATGATTACACAACAAACAAAAGTTATGGGTGTAAATTACGCCCATTGTCCAGCAGAGACTTCTAACAAATAAACTTCAAAAGGTAGATATTCATTATGGACGATAACTATTACCGTCGAACATTAACTATTTATGGATTGTAGGACTAGGGACCATTCAAGTTGAAATTTTGTTTTGATCGATATTTGTGAGTCTGTAGGGAAATCAGACGTGGAAAATAACTCAACTGTAGCCACATTTAATTGTTATTTCTTTGCAGTAATTCATATTTCAGGTTAATCCAATTTTAGTTGTAGTCGTGTTGAGACAACTATATATTTATGATTTTTGTAGAATTATTCACTCATTTTATTAATCATTTTTTGAGTTTTTGTTTTCACTTATCAATATGGTAGTACATGTAATTTCCTGCTCATGTGAGCATCACCTAGATCCAATCAGTGCTAAGTGTTCCATTTAATTTATTCTCATGAGAGATGGATTCATGTTGAATCACAACTCATGAAACATGGGTCAATGAGTTTGACTCAAAATCACACTATCACAATTCTCTAAACATTAGCATTTTTAGGGGGTTGTTATCTCCTCTCATCTAATACTTGTTTCTTTTTTGTCTAATCCTTTCAAATTCCAGAGGGCTAACTATTGAAATGGCGTTACGCCCACATTACACCTAAAAATAAAGTATTTTTGGTATATTAAAAAGGTTTGAGTAAAGCTACATTAATTTTTAGTCAAAAGTTGACCGTAAAATACTTTTTCTTTCAAAGAATGTTGTGTTTAGATATCGATTCTCAAATTCTGTTTTTAATCTAAAACCACAATTCCATGTCAGTATTTAGTAGGTTTTATTTCAAGCTATATACTCACTTGTTTACCTTAGTTATGTGCCCATGATTATAGGACAAAATAATTTAACTAAAATAACCCGTGAAAAAAATATTTTGTTCAAAATAATCCAACGACCAAAAAATATTCCGAGTCATAATAACCCAACGACACAACCACCATATCCAAATGCATGGTGCAACCAAGTAACAATTAATATTGATCTACATTTGAAGACAATGCAAATGTGTGGTAATTCAATGTAGGGTTATTTTGCTATTATATTGATTGAGTTATTTTGGATGGGGTAATTTGTCTATTTTATTGTAGATTATTTTGGGTGGGTTATTGGGGTAATTTAATATAGGATTATCTTGTTGCAATTATTTTGGATGGACTATTGTGGTAAATTAATATAGGATTATTATGTGGCGGTTATTTTGTTTGAGTTATAAGCGTATATCAACATTCTTAATGATAAGATAGGAACTTATTAACATGATATATATAGGCTTAGCTCCATGTATCCTTGCCCTTTTTTCATTGCTCCTCTTTGTTGGATCTTCCAAGTTGATAATTGTTTTTCATATCTTCTCTCATATTTTCTATATTGTTGGTTTATTTAACTTGAAAATGTGTTTTACATCAAAATTTTGAGTTCCTTAAACTATAATTAAAATTTTCTAGTGCTTTATCTTGCCTTGTCATACAATTTTCACAAGTGGTACTAGAATTCACCTTCACTTACTATCTTCTCCTTAGTTATCAAAGGTCTCTTCATATCGCTTTCTTCTTCTTGTGATATTATTTCCCCTAAGGCATTATAAAAAAAGAAGTGAGTTTGATTTTCCCAGACATGCCTCAATCCTTGACCTATTCTAGATTCTCTTGCTAAAAGTATCAATTCAATTATAATGTTCCCTTGGATGGAGAACATCGAAAACTTTGATTTCTTTTTGCTAATTCGCTAACTTCATTGTTCAAAATGAGGAGTGAAGTAGACCTCAAATTTCTCGCTATATTGACTTTCAAAGGAGAACTCTAACTCTTAAATAGCTCTATTGATCAACTAGCACGACATCAATGTCATTTTATTCTCTCTAGAAAATTGTATCATTTCTTTCATGCTTGATGTTCTAGTATACTAATGTTGGAATACTATTCTAAAGTTGAAATAGAGTGGAAGAAAATTTGCCATGAGGGAAGTAAATTTTTCAAGGAGATAGGAAACTTGGTTCAATGTTCTTGAGAAAATAGATTTTATCTAAGCTAAAGATAAAAATATTAATGAACTTTCAAAGAGAAATGGAATGGATGACAAGGCGGTCTACAAAGTCCTCTTTAAATTGAAAAATGATGCAGGAGCATCCTTGGGTTGTTGGCAATCTTGCATTCTCAAAAAGACATTCGCTTGTTTCCTATCTTCCAATTATTTGTTTAACAGTTTGATTCGATGAATACTTATTTTCCCTCAATAGATTCTTTAGGCTTGACTTCTTATTGTGGACCATCATGGATCATCATCCTATGATCGTAGGAATTAATGTTAGAATTTCTTGGACTTATGTTTCATCTTCTTGGATGCTGATTACCTATGTTGTTCTTCATATGATGCATGGTATTTATTTTGGTGAGGTTCTATATTTAAGAGTTAGCTTACATGCTCTTGGATCTAGACAGTTAGATAACATGTGGACTTATATCTAACTCTGCCAAAGATCTTATAATGTATTATGCATTTGGTCATTAATTCATTAAGGGTTAGTCTAATATTGTATCACAAGTTTTCTTTCCTTGGGGAATATTACTCAAAGGTAACTTGTGTTTCTAGATGAATATATATGTAATATTATCGAGTCTTATTGAGGTAAGGGGAGACTAGGAGAGCAAGGTAGAAGCTCACAAGTTAGAATATAGTCTGTGATATTGAAGGTGTTGGCTGTAAACAAAAATACCTTACAACCTGACATGTATGTGGTTCAATTTATGTAATTTAAGATCTGTTGTTAATAAAAATGTTTTTTTCAATTGTATCTTGTTATACTTCTTTTGTGTTGTATTGGCTGGGAGCTTGGTCACATCCCCTTTGAGGATGCACTTAACTTCTACTACATTAGATGGTATTAGAGCAAGGTTTGATCTGATTGTGACTTATCTGAGTGTGGTTAATCTTTTTGGTGACTTGTTAAGACTTCGACTTCTTGGTTGTGAGGTAACAGATCGTGGTTATGGCTTGCAATTATGGAGGACTTGTTCAAGTTATTGGTAACTAGTTGCATACCTATTGCTTGTTGGCTTGATTGTTATCTTGGTGGACAAATCATTGAAGTTGAGGTACTAGCACCTTGTTTGATCCAATATGCTACCTAGAACAATAAATCCTAAGGTGGATGGAACATATGTTTGAAGAATTTAAGCATAAATGAGGAATGAGATCCGAAATGTCTTGAATGGCTAGAGAAGAAATCTTGAAGTAGAAGAAAAATATGTGGAAGTTGTTGAAGATCTTGAAGTACCTGAAGTAGAGATCCCAACAAAAGAAGAAAGATTGTCGAGAGCTTTCACACTAGTTGGTAAGAGTCGTAGAATGGAGGTATCAAATTATTTTGGTTCTTTAGATCCTAAGAAATTGATAGACTAGATTAATGAAGTTGAAGATTATTTTGAGCTAGAGAATATTGTAGATCCACATAGAGTTAGGTTAGCACTAACTAAATTGAAAGGTCATGCTACCTTGTGATAGAAAGAATTGCAAAAGAGAGAAGATAATGATGAACCTAAGATTAGTAGATGGGAACCTATGGTTTCTAGATTGAAGGCTAAATTTATTCCTAAAGATTATGAACTTCAATTGTTTAAGAAGTTGTAGAACTTGAGGTAGAAAGATATGTCTATGAAGGAATACATTGAATAATTTTACAAGATACAAATCATATCTGGATATTATGAATCTTCTAGAGAAAATGTTGCAAGGTATGTTAATGGTGTGAAATTTAACATTCATGATGAATTGAGTATGTTGAAACTTGGTTAAGTTAAAGATGCTTATCAATATGTATTGAAGGTAGAAGATATGTTAGGAAGAAAACAAGGTAAATTATCAACAAAAGCGGACAAGGGTAATCATGTAGTTTTTTGAAATACATGATTTGTTGTTTTATTCGATTGTGTATACAATTTTTAGCATTGACATTTCATATCACACTATGATCCATCATCAACTTGAGAGAATGCAAGAATAGAATGGTTAAAATGTGTAGACTAAGCCTCACTCATGAAGAATACAAGAGGGATAAGGTAAGCATCAAACTGGGGAGGAAGAAGAAGTCAAAAAGGAGGGGGAATAAATAAATAAAGGAACACAAAGAAAAGACAACAAGAAACTAAGTTGAAAATTTGACAATGCCAACTAACCAAGAAAATAGGAAACAATTAAAAATTAACCAAAGTAATAAAGAGAAGAATAACAAAACCGAGTGAACAAGAATTGAAGCACATTGATGACAAAAATAACTAAAAAAGAAAACCAAAAATAAATCCATAGAAAGATCCATGCATATGGATAAATTTCTCATAAATATTTATATATGAGTTTTAAATAAAGTATGAAACCTATATGTACAAAAAGCTCATATCTTGTGTGTGCAACATGTGTGTGTGTGTGTGTGTGTGTGTGTGTGTGTGTGTGTGTGTGTGTCTATATGTAAGAATAGAATAAAGTATGTAACTAATATGTACATCTATATGATTTAAAACTATATATGCATCGATTGATTTAAAATTTAAAACTTTTAAAAGTTATATATACATATAATGAGTATATATAATAAGCTTTAGCTTGATAAGTTGGAAGAGTTTCATGTGCACATCAACAATGTGGCCAAAAATATTTCCTTCACCCCTGGAAGAGGGGTGTATCGTAAGACCATATACACTGACTTATACCTCCACTTGTCCTCACATCCTCACCCTAGCGCAAAAGTGGGCATCCTCAAAAATCTTTTCATAAGAGCTCATAAAATTTGTGATGAGGACAACTTAAACCAAGAGCTTACCCATCTTTGCCAGGTCTTTAGATTAAATGGGTATTCACATAAACAAATATCAAGGCTCTTAATCAAGCCGATTCCTTTTATAATTCTTTGGCCAACCCCAAACCTTCCTTGGACCCTCCTCCCTTTATAGCCAACCTTCCTTTTGTTGATGACATGTCCTAAAAGATTGCCAAAATCTTATCCTAAAAGGCCTCTGCATCTCTTTCAAACCTCTTTTGAAGGTAAGAAATCATCTTCCACTACTCAAAGATTCGAAAGATCCATTTATAGACTCTAGAGTCTAAGATTTGGTGCTTGCGTGGTGGTCCCTATATTGGGGAAACAAGTCACTCATTCAACACTAGAATTTGTGAGGATGTTGCTAACATCAAGCATGAGAGGACCCAAATATTGGCATTAGTTGAGCACTTCTCTACTACCAAACATCACACACGTTTGGAAAACACACAAATCCTCTCGAAGGAGGATAATTGTTCAAGAGAAAGTTCAAGGAGGCCATTGAAATCAACTACCATCCATGAACCTCAATAGAGATGATGGTTGGTCCATAAACCTATCTTGGTAACCTCTATTAAATATGCTCAACAACCACCATCAACCTTTATTTTAGCTAATCCCCGCGATGCTCGATTTGTCTTGTCACCCTGGTTGTCTTCCTTTTTCTAGCACACTCCTTTGTACCTTTCAATTTGTCTTGTCTCCTCGGTTGTCTTCCTTTTTCTAGTGTGTTCCTCTGCACCTTCCCCCTTGTGTGCTTCTTGAGCTTCCAATGTTGTTTCTTCTTGAGATTCCTCGTGGCCTCTTCCTCTCTTTGTTGAGTCTTCTAGGACCCCCTTTCTTGTTTGGTTAGCCTCTGTCTAGGGCTTCTTCAACCCTTACTCTTGTTTCTCAATATATCTCTTTTCCTCTTTGGTTTTTTAATTCTTTTCTTTACACATCTTATTGGTTGGTCCATTTCATTGGTTCCTCTCATGTCTCTTTCTTATCCTTTTCTCTTTCATCTTCTATAATTTTGTTTTCCCTTTTGCTTTGTCATGTTTGCATCATTTTTTACTTCCCTGCCCACTTATCATCTAGTTGTTTTCCTTTATTTTCCTTTTGATATATTTAGTTTCTTGTTTGTTCATCTATAAACTCATCCCTATAGATACACATACATGTATTTTAAATATACTTACACACATATTATATATTACACATGTATGTATGTATATATATGTGTGTGTGTGTGTAAACACACACACACACACACACATTTATAGACCACCTCTCACACACGTATATATAGCCTCTTAAATACTATATTCTTTATTTAGTACTTACATATATAATTTATCCATATATATTAAAGATCTAAATAAAGAATATAACCTCTTTTATAATATTAATTATATATATATATATATATATGTGTGTGTGTGTGTGTGTGTGTGTGTGTGTTAAAAAGCTTGTTATATATACTCATTATATGTATATATAACTTTAACAAGTTTTAAACTATATATCAATTGATGCATATATAGCTTTCAATCATATAGATATATATATTAGTTACATATTTTCTTCTAATCTTATATATGTATATATATACAAGATATAGGATTTTTGTACATATAGGTTTCATACTTTATTTAAAACTCATATACAAATATTTATGAGCCATCATCCATAGGCATGGATCTTTATATGGATTTATTTTTTTGGTTTCTTTTGTTAGTTATTTTTGTCATCAATGTGCTTTGATGGTCATAGCCACCCCTTTTGTTCACTTGGTCACTCAGTTTTGTCATTCTTCTCTTTAATACTTTGGTTAATATTCAATTGTATCCTATTTTCTTGGTTATTTGGCTTTGTCAAGTTTTCAACTTAGTTTTTTGATGTTTTTTCTTTCTGTTCCTTAATTTATTTATTCCCCCTCTTTTTTGACTTTTTCTTCTTCCTCGGTTTGTGTGCTTACCTTATCCCTCTTTTATTCTTCATGAATGAGGCTTAGTGGATGCTAAAAATTATATACACAATTGAATCCAGAAATAAATCATGTATTTAAAAAATGGATTGTCGAAACTTGATAAAATTCAAGTAGTTTTTGATAAGAAATTTGTATTCAAAATTACTTGTTTTAAATGTGATAAAGATGGAAACCGAGCTTTTGAATATCCTATTATGAAGACTGACAAATAAAGTTTGGTAGTATAGGAAGATCGAAAAGAGGAAATTTTTGATGTTGATTTGGCTTTACTTGAAATTGGGGAATCTCTTTTGGTGAGAAGAATCATATTGGCTAAGCATGATGAGGAACTTGTGCACAGAAGGAATTTGTCTACAATTGTTTGTAAGTCTAGAGGTAAATATTGTGAAGTTATTGTGGATGGAGGTATTATTGATAATATTGTTTATGAAGAAATGGTTCAAAATATTTGGATTGCAAAGATTGAAACATCCTACTCCTTATGGTATCAGTTGGTTCAAGATGATCATTGGGTGCAATTTAGAGAAAAATGCTTAGTTAATTTTAGTATTGGACCTTTTAAGGATGAAGGTTTATGCAATGTGGTTAACAGAAGTGCTTGTCATATTTTTTTGGAAGACCTTAGCAATTTGACAGAGGAGCTATACATGATTGTAGAATGAATATGGTTATAGTTGAGAAAGATGATATTTTTAATTTTTGACTCATTTGAAGGACGAGGAAGGATGAAAGATAAAGAACTTAATTGTTTTCAAAACTTTGAGATTGGAAACAACAAACCTGTGGTTAAGAAATTTTTTAATAAAGGATAGTCTGAATTACGAAAGTTATTTGATCCAATAGTTAAGAAAAAAGGTAAAGAAAAGAAGACTTCTAATCAAATGAGGGCACGCAACGAGTATGATTCATTGGATCTTGGAAGTAGTGATAGTAGTAGATTCAGATGTGTGATGGAATAGTTGGTTGCAACAATAAGTCTGGGTAGACTTGTATGTTTATTGATGAAGAGGATTTGCGGGTTAAGAATGAGCATGAGATTTATGTTATGAATTATTGTAGATGTTCATAAGTACATATGAAACATCTTTTGTCACCTTTGGTATCTAATGCAAGAGCATGTTTAGGTTGTTGGCAATCTTGCATCCCCAAAAATATATTTGCTTGTTTTCTATTTTCTAGTTATCTTTTTGATAGTTTGATTCAAAAAACACTTTTTTGTCCTTTCCATATTTCACAAACTATGCTTCTTATTATGGACCTATTATGGATAATTATACTATAATCACATAATTTAATGTTATAATTGATTGGAGTTATGGTTCATCTTCTCGAGTGCTAATTTACCATGTTGGTCTTCAAATGACACATGGTATTTATTTTGGTGAGGCTCTATATTTAAGAGTAATCTTATGCGCTCTTGGATCTAGATTGTTGGATAATGTGTAGACCTATATTTGAGGTCACCAAAGATCTTATAACATATTATGTATTTGGTATTAATTCATTAAGGGAGAGTTCTATATTGTATAACACCTTTCCTTTCCTTGGAGAATGTAACTCAAAGTTGACTTGTGTGTTTAGATGGCTATATATGTAATATTGTTGAGTCTTGTAGATGCAAGATGAGATTATGATAGCAAGGTAGAAGCTCACAAGATAGAGTATGGTTTTTAATCTAAAATGTATTGGTTGTAAACAAGAATGCCTTACAACTTGGCATGTATGCAGTTCAGCTGATGTAATTCAAGACCTATTGTTATTAAAAGTGTTTGTTTTCAATTGTATCTTGTTATACTTCTTCTCTGCTGTATTAGTTGGTGGCTTGGTTATATTCTTTGGGGATACACCTACCTTGTACTCCATCAGTAAAAGTCCTTGGAACCATGTTATGCTTATGCTATATAGGGTCTTATTGCAAGTAGCAAACCATAGGAAGGTAGTAGTCTTTGATTGTTTTAAATTTATTCTAGATTCTACACCATGAAAACACTCGTAGAATATTTCATTTCATAGCTACTTTCAATTTTTTAGCATTATTTAAATATGTAATATTAGGATTTTGATCCCATCCATGATACAAACCTTGTGAGAAACAAACAATATATTCAAATAATTTTAACCCCTCATTGATTTCACTCAAATTCAAAGGGGCATAAAAGTTTCCATTAAAAGTTTATTTATTTATTAAAGAAATCTTTCACCTTTTCATCTATATATTCTTTACACCATAATTTTAGATCATTGAAACTTTCCTTGTTTGAAGAGGATGGTGCTTTTTTCTCTTGGCTCACCATCCATCCCAACCACATTATTGGTTAGACAAACGCTTGATCACGAAGATCCACATGTGTGATCATTCATATGATTTTTTTCACTAACTACTCTAAAATTGATAGATGTTCAAATATTTCTTTCATAGAGTTATGCTCCACAATACATTCTTCTTTACTTATAAAGGCTCATCCATTAATTGATTCTTATAGTAAGTCCTTTCTAATCCCTTGGAAGGTTAATGATATCTTGCTTCACTTGTGGCATCTTTTATTAATTTTAGTGCCATTTCATACAAATTTTAATTTAATAGATTTCAATGTGATTTTTCCTACAATTGGTAATGTAATTATATACAAAATGTGTATGGACACTGATTGTAGACAAGATACTAGAAGTTGAGTTGTACATGCAAAGAAAAGCTATATAGTTTTTATCCTTATGCAAATATTGGAATAGCAATATAGGTCAATGACCTTGGATGTTAATTTCCTTCTGAAACACTTGTTGACTATGTCTATTAGTAGCATTAGGAATATATATCTCCTTAATGACCATTTTTCTTTCATGCCTTTTCATATGGATTCAAACTATTTTAAAATTGAATAAGATATAGTCCAACCAAGACACATCAAAAAATTGAAGGTGAAATTCAATTGTATATTTTAATGCTTCTTCTTTATTGTATTAGCTAGGGGCTTGGTTATATCCTTTGGGGATACACCTACCTTGTATTGCATCGGTAAAGGTCTTTGGAACCATGTTATGCTTATGCTATATAGGGTCTTATTCCAAGTAGTAAACCATAGGAAGGTAGTAGTCTTTGATTATTTCAAATTTATTCTAGATTCTATGCCATGAAAACACTCGTAGAAGATTTCATTTCATAGCTACTTTCAATTTGTAAATTCTTTAAATATGAAATATTAGGATTTTGATCCC